>JACSYO010001674.1:1015000-1300000 GCA_016806645.1 Ophiodon elongatus
TTTTCTTCCTGCACCCGTTCAACTCAGAAGTGCAGGCGAAACAAGTATTTCTGTGGATTTCGTTGCAGCTTATTGTTGTAATATTGTGCATGAAGGATTGTGTCAGCCGTCCTCACACTGTAGGAGACAGATAGTGGCTTTTTTGTTATTTAGGAGTTAAAAAAAGGGGATATGCCTTCCAATATTGTTTTTATTTTCGCTTAACATACAGTATACAACATTTTTTTGATACAGACCAATTTTTGTTGTCAAATAATTGGGACCCAAAAATACAGGTGACCTCTGAAGGACACCGTTTCTTGCTCTTGTTACTTATCAATAAGCAATAAGCCGCAAGGAAACTTTTCAACGCATGTCAGTGAATTAATGGAATTAAATAAGATGATTTGTTCCAGCTGCATTTCCAATATATTTTACTAGCACAATTAAAAATATTTTTGCAGCAGTATAAAGCTCCATTTCACGTGTTCATACATGTTTGCATCACTGTTGTTGTCAATTTCAGAAAATGTAATATTTCATTTTGCTTCAGACTGGCATCCACAGCATGTTGTGTAAGGTGCCTGCATATATGTTCAGGCTTTTAGGAATAATTATAGTATTGTGGAGTTTTACCTCATATTTCTTCAGCTCACTGTCAGTAGTGTACAATGAAGAGAACACATGGCTAATAGGGTTGTTTTAGGTGAAATAGAAAACTACATGCTACCCCAATACTAATATAACCCCTTAAGAAAAGGGCAATGGGTTCATGCCTCTAAGCTTAAACAGTAAGAGTCAGTGCAAAGTACTACTGCTCAAAGTACTACTGCTCAGTGCAAAGTACTACTGCTCAAAGTACTACTGCTCAGTGCAAAGTACTACTGCTCAAAGTACTACTGCTCAGTGCAAAGTACTACTGCTCAGTGCAAAGTACTACTGCTCAAAGTACTACTGCTCAGTGCAAAATACTACTGCTCAAAGTACTACTGCTCAGTGCAAAGTACTACTGCTCAAAGTACTACTGCTCAGTGCAAAGTACTACTGCTCAGTGCAAAATACTACTGCTCAAAATACTACTGCTCAGTGCAAAGTACTACTGCTCAAAGTACTACTGCTCTTGTAATCCACTTTTGCTCCACATGGCCAGAGAAGAGAAGGTATTCCAGCTTTGATTGCTAGCGGCTTAAGCCCTGCACAGCTCAGGTGGCAGCTGCTGTGAGTCACGTATGACACATCGTTTGTTTTGGTAGATGTAATATGAAGTCTGCTTCCAAAATAGAGAATCTGGACACACAAACATGTAATTTTGTAAAATATATGATAAAAGGAGATATGTTCAAGGAAGTTAGTTCAACCTGATCATAAGAAGATATATGGTCACATGCTACAATCATTTATCGTGGTTTTTATAATCATATAAGTCTATTTTTAGCATCTCTGTGGAGAACATGCTCACTGCCTGCTTTATGACCGGCATTTCAAGTAATACAATTATATAATGCTGATGATGTCAAGTAAGGCGTGACAGTGATGCACTGCCTAAGCACGACTTCATAGTCGTATATCACATCATCCTTTTAGAGCATATGAGATGCTGCCATAGGACCAAAGGTGGTTATTATCTTTATAGACTCACCAGGCCTGTAAATCTTAAACAAGCTGAATCTGTACGTACTTTCAGTCGACATTTGGAGTAACTATTTACTTTTTTTTTTTACGTTATCATTTTAACTCACACAATTAATTAAAAACAGTCCACAGTCCTTAATGAGCTTATTTTGTAATAGTGTATAGATCCAACCCATTGAAATAATTTCATAAGAACATTTTTGACAGAACAAAAACATCAGTGATGCACAGTTATGGGAAGACAAAATGTTGTTTTACCCTTTGCACCCATTATACCCTTGCACAGGGACATGTTTTGAATGATGCAAATTACCAGATAATTGAAGCTTTCTCCAACTCACTTCCAATCTGTGCTCTGAGAAAAAGTTCAGCTACATCACTCAGATGTGCCACACTTGTGCAGCAATAAATAACCATGAGCGGAAACACCCATGTCGCTCCGGGTGCGATGCAGGAATCCTGCCTATGTGATAAGATAAATATCACAAGTGCACGACTTGTTTTTTTCATCCCATAAAAATATTTTGTCCTCGTGACTAAATTGTTCACCACAGATTTGCTCATATCTATATTTTTTCGTTTTGGTTATTGGATTGAAAACAAACTCGCATCAGTTGCATTAAATAATCGTGACATCGTAATCGAGTGAGCGTACACAGCATGCTGGCACGCAGCCACATTTTTGATGTGTGGGAGTTCTGTGGTATGAGTGACAGGCCCCATCCGTCTGGCTCTGTCACCATTTGCTTGTCACTCAAACCATCTGGAAGTGTCAGTGAGTCAGGGGACACATTTTAATTTTCTCCTCACATTTTAAACATTTAGCATCAGTCTAACAGTGCTAATGTAATAGATCGTGGCTTTGGGGGTTTTGTTCCATGTTCCATCCCTCTTCACCACCTTCCTTCCTCTCCTGTAACCTCCACTCTTTATAATCCTCCTCCATCAACATTTGCCCTTGTTTCTCTTTTTTTTTTATAATTCTTCTCTCTCCTGTATTCTACACTGCTCCACTTTCCTCCCCTCCCTTGGCTCTACTAGCCAAGAGGTGGATGAGCAGGCCATGAGGCTGAGCTGGCTGTCACATGCCATCTGTAGGGTCACAGGGGGAGGTGTCATCACATTCTCCACTCTCCCTTTCCTCTAGGCATATCTGTCAGCTGAGGAGGATTGTCAGTGATGGTGAGAAAGGGCTTGACTTACCAGGAACAACAGTCAGAGATGATTCAAGAGAAAGGAAAGAAACATATTAAGGAAGGATGTGGCATGAGGGAAGTTACAGGAGAGCGGATATGGTGGTTTTACTTATTTAAATCAATGTGAGAGTGAAGAGAGTGACTGAGAGACACAACAAAGGGGATACCACAGAAACAACTGTAATGTTTTAGACTTTGGTGAAGTCTCTGGGAGGAGGGAGGAATAAGTTATTGTGAGAAGAGAAAGAGCTGGCGAGGAAGACAAACCCAAGAGGAATCTGTGTTGATCTGGTTAGAGACAAACTGAGTGTAAGAAGTGACTGGACAAACTGCCAGAGAGCTGAGCCAGACTCTACTGATCCCACCGGGTCTCTTACACTGTACAGAGAGGAGCCCGTGTGTACCGGTAGCAAATCTTCTCAATGACCCAGCAGAGTGTGTACACAGTCTGCAATGTCCGATTATCAGATTTACACCATTGAGTTGTTCACATATGTTCTTAGAAACACTGTACAGATTTCTTATGATCTTGAGATTACACACAAAGTACAAAGTCCAATCTTTAGCTCTCAATGATCTGCCCCATTGAGACAAATTTATAAAATCTCATTGGAATTTTACTTTGAGGGTTATTATGACGTCATAATGAACCCAACATCTGTCTCAGCTCAGTTCAGCACCAGGTGACCTTTAGTGCACCGTCCCACCAGTGTGGAAATGCAACTAAACGACAGAGGTCAGGTCGGAGCGGCAGAGTTTCATCGAGAGGGACAGAGAAGCCGGTGACCTTTTCTGCCTCTGTCATCTTGAGTGTAAAATTGCCCTTTTCAAATGGCAAATCAAAATTATTTATCCTCACACATTCACTGTGTTTGTCAAGTGTTTAAAAGAAAAGGCAAGACAACGCAAGACTAATTTCTTTGTATAGCACATTTCATGCACAAGGGCATGGTATGTATATATATATATATACATATATATATATATATATATATATATATATATGTGTGTGTGTGTGTGTTACAAAAAAATAAGTAAATAAATAAAATTCCATCAATGCATTCCATCAGTAATGTTGAAAGACCAATTTTAAGTAGTTAGAAATTTTCCTCTAATAAAATTGTAATAACAGGCAGCAGAGAACATTTAGGCCTGTAATTAAATTAGTATTAGCCACAGCTGCAAGATTTGTTCCCATCCATGCACAGTATAATGACAAAACTTTAACATTTTCTCAGACTTAAATCAGACTTAAATTTTGTCTTTAAACTGTGTCAAACCATCTTATGTCAAAAATATGTAACAAAGGATGCAGGTGTGTTGTTTGTGCCCTCCCTACTCTACGCTGTGGTCCTCCCTCGCTCAGGCCTGATCCAAAGTGAGCCACTGTTATTTCGAGTCTGCCTTTAAATGTGTCTGTGGACAAGCTGATACCTTCCGGCTGTTCATTGATATTCATCCTTGCTGTAAATAAGTGTCAGTATATTGGGTCATGGACTCTGATGACAACATTAAAGACAAAAGGACAGAGTTCAAGCAGATTCCTGTGTTCCTGAGTTTGAGTAAATCCGTAAACGTAAAGTGAGAATGTTGCCACTAACACAAAGGACGTGGAAGGAATTCCCACTTTTCTCAGCCCCAGCATAACTTTATCCAAACAGTTTGTCAAGCCGTCCAGCCAGCCAGTCAGCCTGCCAGTCAGTCAGGCATGCAGCTGTTGTGTCCTCATGCCCAATCCATTCAGCTCCAGCCATTCGGACAGGGTCTTCCCTCTGTCGGTGTCCCAGCCCCAGTCAGCTATTCAACCCCTCAGCTCCTCTCCTTCCCAGCCGCCCCTCCGCCCCCCCATGCAGACCTCCTTTCCTGCCCCAGGATGCGATGTAGTGACGTGCCTACCAACGCAGTGAGACCGTCCTTGTTCTAAAGTGTTTGTGCACCGAGGAGATTACAAGGAAATAGCTTGCCAGGGGGCAGGCAGCTGCTGTTTCCTACAGCTTGCAGCAGTTTGGGGGGACAACAGCAGGATGCCGTGGGGGAGAAGCGGCTCTGCAGCCCTGCTGCTTCTCTCGGGCAGAGCCATCGCGTGGGCCAAGGCCAGGTAGGATCAGGCCTCCGCTGCCGCCGTGGACTCAGGGGTGCTGGGACTTGAAGCTCATGTACGGATTAAGCTACTCCACTACTATTAGGCGAAACAGGGTATGGGTGCTCAGCAAGGTTGTTAAAAAAAAAGCTTTTCTTGTGACTCCATGCTTGAGTTTGATTTATTTTTACTGAGCAGTTAGTTCAACAGTCGGTTTGTAATTTTTAGTGTCAATGTTTTGATGTTTTTTTTCTGATGTTGTTCTAGGGACGTTGTAGACTGCTGACCTCGTTCTGTATCAATGCACAGATCCTGTAGAAACACATTCCCAAGGCTGTGAGAGCAAACGGTTGCATTCTCTGCAAGCTAAGAGGCTTGCCATGGAATTCAGCAACGAGGATTAAACGCAGTGTTGCTTTCAACAACGCGAGCAGCTTTTTCAAGTGGATTACCGTATTTCTTGACCCGAGTTGGTTGGATGGGGTTACTGTGTGTTGTCGCCCACAGCGCTGAGTTTGAACGTAACACAGCAGTTTGACATTTTGTTCATTCTTCTCTCAGAGTGGATGTCTTCCTGTTAATTCCCTGTGTTGGTTAGGGGCCCATTCAACAAGAAACAATCCCAACACCCTGACATTTTCAGTAGTGCCTGTTTTCAATTATATATTTCCAAAGCAGCGTGTGTTTTGTTTTCGCGGCTGAGCTTTATAAATTGTTGGCATGGTGAAGAATATTATCAGCAGGTTTAAAAATAAGACAGTGCTCTTGGTTTTTGAGGCAAAACAACTTCTCCTCTTCATCGTCTGTCCTCTGAGTGTATTCCATAGAGGGTTGGCATACTTAGTTTGAGGTCATTTTAGTTATGAGTCTGTCTCAAGACTATTTTTATCTCTATAATGGCAAAATGTAAAACCTTTATCCCAGATCCATTTTTAGATAGAAAGCGAGTCGTATGACAAACTGTGGAGGTATAGGTCAAGTAACTGGTTTTCTCACTTTTCTCCTAATCTCACCAGGCATCTGGTTCCGTCTGTTGACATCCTCACTTGATATGTAGGCTGTCATCAGCTTTACAAGAGAGAATGAAAATGTGATGATGAGTGAGTGATTTGGGGGATGGTTTGAGGGGTCGCAGTGCCGATCTCAGACAATGTTGACCGACCTGTTGCGCTTGAGGAACTTGAGGCTCTTTCTCTGCCTCTTGCTGCACATACATCACATCCACACTGAGCGACCTGAGTGTTATGTAAACTGTTCAGTCAAGAGCTCAGGTATGAGGTTTGACAAGGACATAAGCTATGAGTGTTGCAATAAGTAGCTTTCTTCGGCATATAAGGCATTATTTGATTCAACACACCACGTCATGAACTGTCACAGCATAAGTATGTGCTATTTGATTTGAGATCACCTGCTTGCAATGCAAGCTCAACCACAGAGTTTCCAAAAGAAGAAAACATCTTCATCCTTTGATCTGTTTAATTAACTTAATTCTTACAATAACAGCAAAGCAAAGAGGTGAAAATGGGCCTCATTTTTTTTCCACAAAGAGCCCTTGATCAACTAGGTCAAGTTAAGTTGTGTGGCTTTCACTAAAAGGCCAATAAAGTGCCTGAGGTATACATGTGAGTGCAGACAGCTTTTACCCTCGTGGATAAACCATTCATTGTTTACGTATATTAGACCTGGACTAACACAAGCGTTATCTTACAGCCCACGTCTTTTTGAGTAGTTTTTAAAAGTGTCAAAAATTCTTGTTTTAACCAGATGTGATGGCCACTAGGCAGGGCGTATCCCCTCAGGGTGGCGAGGGAGGGGACAGGTGTGAATGATGTGTTGATGTACGGGGAGTTGTCACTCCCTCATGCATTCCAGCTACAGCTTCACTCAGCCCCAAGCCTCAGTGAATGAACAACAATACTTCCTGTCAGCGCACAGAGAAACTGGAGCAGCGAACAGATTTACCCCACTCTCACATGGTGTCTGACCAACAGGACTGGATAAAGCTAGGTTTTTGTGCTGGATGCAATCCCTGGATCCCTTTAGCATTGTGGATATGAGAGGCAGAGAGGAGGAATTGGTGGGCAGGCTCGGATCCACCATGCAATTTCCTCGCACCAGGTTGAACCGTTTCAGGCTTCGTCCTATAAGCCCAGCGAGGAGCAAGCGTGTGAAGCCATCCTCCCAAAAGAAAAAAGCCAGGTATGTGTGATGAGATGGAGCTAGAGCTGGAGCTGGGTCAGCAGGATCAAAGTTATACATGTTTTGGTGAAAGTTTGAATGTTGTCTGTGCTTGAAGCGAAGTTGTGCAGATGGCACACTTGTGTGGTAAAATCCCCCAAATAAGCAGTGAACATCAGAGCCACTGCAGTTGTGGTACGTGTAGTTCATGCTGTGGAGTCTTTGTTTGCCTACTTTTTTTTAGATGGTGCCTATTTTTGTGATTTTTGTGATTTTGTGATCATTTTACTCTCATTTGAATTTCTGTTGCATTTCCTGTAGTTGAAGTGGATCCAGAGTGCACTGCTGTGAGCCAGCTGTCTGCAGACCTCTGATCTCTCAGGCTTGATGTGTGTTATCCATAAGAGTAGCAGGTTGTGAGCACATGTTGTGGCTTTGGACAGCTGTGTGTGATGGATATATATAGTGAGCTAGATGTTGTATGAAAATAATAGCCTTTATTATGTCTATATTGCATCAATGCCACATGTTCTCTCCCCATACTGATTTCTAAATCTAAAAGTTATTGGCTCATATTTGATTACTGATCAGATAGTAGCTAATGTATTTTATTTCAATACTTAAAATCTCTGTGTTCTGATGGATATCATTATTCTCTTCCCTTGTCTGTAATTCCACATCACTTCTTATCTATAAACGGAGACATTCATACAATAACATCCTATATAGGTTTGTCCAAATCATAATAAAAAAACGATTACACAAATGATGGCGTTACAATCGTACTGTGACTAAAGCACAGTATTCAAAGTGGATCCACCTATAAGTTGGAAAATTGGGCAACAACAATGAGGATAATTGATTCATTGTTTACGTAATTTGTCAAGCATTCATGATTCTTGGTTGTGAGGATGAGCTTTTCTCTGTTTCTTAGCTTTGTGTTCTCGGGCCTGTCTAGTGTATGATGCTACGGGGAAATGACAATTACAACTTTCTATTTCTCTTTTTTCTATTTCTGTTTCTTTGCAAAGAGGCTTTTGATGAATTAAGTATCTGTTGAAACTCACAACTCCTGATACCTCAGCAACCCCCGAGCCCCCAACCCCTCCCGTCTCCACTCAGGGATGCCTTGCAACTGGTTTAGCACTCCAAAGCATTGATCTGGAATAAATCTGATCTGGCTTCAACTTCCACGAAGTTGGTTGTTGCATTCAACTGAAACTTCTCATTCATGTCATCACAACTCAGAGTATGACAGGTATTTTGGCTCTCATACACAGGACAACTATGATTTCATTGTCTTTCTTCGCGTCGTGTCATCACGATCAGCCATCTGACATTCCTCTGAAATGAAAGAGCGTGGTTTGGTATGCCTCTTGAGATTTTTGCTGACTGGAGGAATGTGACTGAACCGCACACCGATGGAGTGACTCAGCTGACCACTTCCTGTGTCTGTGATCACCATGTCACATTTTAGTGCCCGAGGGTGCAAGTGTGTCTGCAGCTGAGTGTGTCCCATTGTTGTAAGGTAACAGTTGTATCATCTGGTGTTGAGTCCTTCACAAGAAACCCTGGCTGCATTTTTTTTTCTTGCAAGTTTTCAGAAAACAATCTGAGATGATTTTTAAATTGTTCCTTTTTATTTTGTTTCATATTCTTCCGTTGTTGGTGGGTTTGCAGTCGCGTATGTGTTTCAGTAGATGAAGGGGTGTGACCCATAGGAAAACTGATCTCACATTGTTACAGTGACATCTAGTGGATCTACAGGGTACTGTGCCTCCAGGACACATTTTGCAGGAACAATAGAGACCCCCCTTTGTGTCCGCTCTCGCCATCTCGCTCCTCACACCGGCCCTCCCTCCATCCTGCTCCTTTTGTCTCTCCATCTCTCTGGGCTCCCCCGGCTGATTCACCCTCCCCGCGTCGCTTCAATCTTCCTTCCTCCCGTGTTTGTATGCGTCTTTGTGTTTCTGCTCGCTTGTTTGCATGCATGCGTGCAATTTCTTTACGTGTGTGTATGTCTGTACCAGAAACCCCAGCCCCACCGAGATGAGCGTGGAGCCCTGGGCCAGCCCGCAGGACCAGGCAGCCGCCGAGCACTCACACAGCACACACGCGCCATCCTCCCAGGATCAGGAGCAGCACCCCGACAAACTCTGCCTGGATTCGTTCTGGAGTGAGGTGGAGACCATTCGACAGGGGAGTGGCTACACAGACCTCGACTGCAGCAGGAGAGACTCCAGACAATCAGAGGGTAAATACTGCATGACTACTCCTGCGCTGATAGACGGAGAACGGACAGAAAGAGCTGAGAAACCGAGGTCATCGCGGGTCTACGTGGTAGAATTATAAAGCATCAGGGTTTAACACAGCTGATACGGAGATACTCCATGAAAGGATGCATTCGCCATGGCAACAGATCAGGTGTCACTCATGCAGCAAAGGAGCGCTCATCACCATGACAACACTATCAAACATTTTGTGGCAGGGAGTGCTTTATATGCAAAAGCCACAAAGCCATTCATAATGGGAATGCCCTTTTTATTGTGTTCAGTAATTCTGATCATGTTAATTCTACCCTTTAATAGATCCTAGTCATGGTAATCTTTGAAATTATTTTTTTGCTATTGAGAAAACCCTCTGAAGTCTGGATTTTGTTGTGTAAGTAAATCTATGCTCCATTATTATTTTGAGAGAGTAAACTATTTTTTGTTCTTCTTTATTGATCTTAAACATCTTCCTAACTACTGTCTTTAGTGTCCAAGATCCAGTTGCAGCAGCTCTTCATGGGTTCAGACTTAAAGCACGAGTGATTACAAAGCGGAGATTTACAAATCACTAAAGAGAGATTAGTTGTTGTTAAACATTTACACTCATTACCTGCCTAGTGTAACTGTTGCGTATTTAACTGAATTGACAGACAAAGCTAACGTTAGCTTACTAATGTACAACCCGTTTAGAGTGAACAGGTAGAGAGATAAGATGGAATAGGTTTGACACACCTGACCTGACACTTGACTGTTTAATAACGATGAAGATTTACAACTACAGTTGACAAAAATAACACAACATGCCTCAAATAACAAAACTTTATGGAAGATTTTGCTAACAACATCATTGATGTCGTACTACTCAGTCTGAAACTCATGAAATTCATACCTTCTTTTAGTTAAAGACTGGCAGTTATGTTGAATATATTGTTTATGTTCCAGCTTGTGGGGCTGCAGTGACTTTCTGTTTACACAGTCCATTGCTTTTGATTGGACCGTGCTACAGATGGTTCCTAGCTGTAGTTACTACAGCATCTAGACCTAGTTTTATACATTACATGACATCAAAATTATAATTTACTGTAGTAAAATTGTGCATTTCAAATTGCATTATATCTCCATGTGGTTGCTCTGTGTGTTGTTGCCTGTCTGGATCTTTCACTCCGTTGTATGTTTGTGTCTCAGAAGGCGAACAGGAGGAGCAGTGGTTGGCCGATGCTGGCTTATCGACCCTCATCAGCGAGGACAGCGAGGATGTAGACAGAGCGGTGCTGCTGTCCACTCTGACCCGGACACAGGCCGAGGCCGTCCAGCGTCGACTGGATTCCTACACGCTGTCCCTCCGCAAGAGGAACAAACCGGCCCCGCGAGACGTTCGCGAAATCTTCAACTCCCCCATCACTCAGGTCAGGACTTTGAAGTACCTCTGAAAAAGTTGTTCTGTAACTCACCACGACCCCTGGCACCATGGCAGAGGAGGAAAAGCGAGAGAAAGCTCGCTCTCCATGCCTTCAAGAAATGTAAAAATAGGGGGAAAAAAATGAAGTACAGAATTTGAGAGTGAACTTGTAACAACTCCTATGTCATTTGTTTACATCTACCCACAAGAAAATGCAAAGACCAGTCTCAGGCTTACTGTTATGCAGTCAAAGCTGCATGCAGAGAAATATGAAATATCCATTTCCCTGGTGACTGTCAGGACTCAGTGAGGGACTTTCTATTGTGCCAGAGTGTTGTGCGGTGTGTTTCCTTGTTCTATGCAAAGGGGCTGACCTGTGACAATAAAGGCAAATCACATGTAAAGGCCATGCTTTGTCCTGCCTGTCTGCCTGAGAGGAGAATAGATACAGTGTTCCTCTGATCCTTATCAGTTCTTTATCAAAGGAAACACTCTTCATATCCATCTCCATCTGCTCAGTGGACACTGTAAAACACGACTACTATTCCCAGTGGTGGACAAAATATTAAAGGACTGATATTTTTTAACAAAAGTCGTTCCTTAGAGAAGGTGTTGTAATCGTGTATACACAGGACATCTATTGCACGTCTGTCCATCCCGCGAGACGGCTCTTTTCTCAGTTGCTCTTCCTGAGGTTTATTTCAGTTGTTTCCCATTTTGGGGATTTTTTTTCCTTATTCGAATCAAGTGTCTAAGGACAGAGCATGTTGTATCCTGTACACAGATTGTAAAACCCTTTGAGGAAAATTTGTGATTTATTAGACTGGGCAGCATCAAATTTGACTTGACTTCGACATGACGTTTCAATAAATGCTCTCTTTCACCAGACCCTTCTTCCTGAGTCCCAGCTTAGCGAAGACCCCGCCCAAAGCAGCATGGCATCGGTTGCCAAAACACCACTTTCAGGTAAGAAATAAAACGAGCAAGTAACTATTCATAGGTTTAACTGCAAATGTACTGCCTCACATGTCTTTAAAAAAAGACATACATGAAGAAGAAGGAGTCAGGTGAGCAGCTGATTTGTGAGGTCCTGATGAGGGATTGTCTGCTGGTATCAGGCCACAGCCCCGTCATCTATCTTCTGATTGGTTCAGATTAATCCCCGGTTAACTCCCCATGTACGTCCCTATCCTCACAGTGTTGAGTTCACTGGCCAAAATCGCAATGTTTTGAATAGTATTTAGGTTTTTGCACTGAGGAAAAAATAAAAAGGGGAAACAGTCCTGCAGAAAAATGCAGTTGTTGACGCTTTAACAGAGAAAACATGCAGCAGGTTGGTATCTGTAAACAAACAACTATTTGAATGTAACGTTACATGTTGTGGATGCAGTAAAAAAGAAAGGGCCATAATGTTACAGATGCCACAGTAAATAGTGACATCTGTATTTGTTCAAACTGTTCTACATGAGTATTGATTCTGAACAGATTCTCTAGATAACCTGCCAAATGTTTTGTTTTTGTTGCTATGTTTTTGGGAGATACAAGTTAAAGAGCATGTGGGTACATTTCCTCATATCTACGGACGTTTTTCTTCCGCTTGTTCTCTCGTGCATTAAAATTTTATTTTTATAATTTCCCCCACACTTGACTTCCTCCAGTGAACTTGATCGTCATTTGTGTTGTTTCCCACTCACAGCTATGACGCCGGAGCATCATAAAGGCGCTCCAAAAGAGGAATTCTTCATCACCGACGTGGCTTACTGCGAACAGGCCGTCATCTTCCTCAAACAGGCCAAACTTCCGCAGAACAACAGCCAACGCAGAAAAGAGGATGGCACCCTGCCTGTAAGCACCAACATATCCATCTCTCCTTCTAATGACCTTCAGGAAAACTGTTTTAAAATGTTATTTCAAATGGGGAACTTGATGTCATGAAATGGGAAGACAATTTGCAAATAGGGCATAAAAGAGAAATACTGATATAAGTACATACAGCGTGTACTTCCTAAAGTAATTTTCTTTTGGTGGGTGTGAAAGTACATCTGTACATCTATTTACAGAAAACAGGATGTGATAATAATCACTTCGTTTTTGGCAAGGCAAGGTGAATGATGAATAAAAACAATTTGGCTTGTGTACCTGGAGGGAATATAAAAATATAAATCTCAGTAAATTTGGGCTTTTGGACTCTTGGATAGAGTTGGATATTCTAACAAAATTTTCTCTGTACATTTAAGTCTCTGTTTGGACCAAAATATTTTAGTTTTTTTGCGTAATTTTCACGTAAACCTGTTAAGACACACGCTCACACACAAATGTTGTTGTTAGCCAATTCTAATCGGCCCTGCTGTTGGTTAGATAACAGGGTTAAGCAAAATACAGGAATGAGGGAATTAGCTCCCAACAAAAGAATAGTTGTTGTGTCACTGAATCCAGCAGATTTATTCTTCTATTTCAGGAATAAGTGTCCTCAGAAACGTGATAATTAAACATGCATGGATACTGTTGCTACACTGCTTAGAGTATTAATCAAGGGTATGGCTGATGCACATTATAGTACAATAGTATTATGTAAATTATTTGACACTGTCGCCATTTTCTTCTTTATCCCATTCTCTCTTCCTTTGTCTTTCTTTACCTCTTCACCTCCACTTCCCGTCCCTCAACTCTAATCCCTCTCTCCTCACTTTTCACTGCCTTCACCTTCTCAGCGGGTGGTCTGCCCCAAGTGCCGTCTAGGAGTGACTTGCATTCAGGATCTCTCCCACTCTGACATGAAGAAGGTGCGTCAGTTGGCTCTCATCGACATGACGGCGCTGTGCGACCTCCTAGAGCTGGAGGTCAAAAGGCACAAAACCGGCAAGAGGAAAATCCCAGGTATGGCAGCACTGACACACGAAGAGAGCGCTTCACAAACACACACACAAGGAAAGCTTTCTTTCTAATTTCTGCAGAGATTTCCTCCTTTTTCCCTGCAGTCTGGAATTAAATCTAAATATGCTCCTGCCTCTTTAATAAATATTTTTGGTAGTACCTGTTTCTGTATATACGTATAACAACACTGAAACGTAACTTTAGGGACATACCGTATTCTTCAGTAATACATTAATCACCCATAAGCATATTCTTGGTTTGCCATATGACACACTGCAGTTACTGTGTGTTGGCACGCTTACATACACAGAATTACATGAACTATGACAGTACGGATGTAGGTACACACACACACACACACACACACACACACACAAACACACACACACACACAGAGATACAAAAACAACACAGGAAAACGTCTCCCATGTGCAACTTTAGCTGAATGTCAACGTGAGACAAGTGAATGAAACGTTGTGTCTTTCCCAGAGAGCACGCTGTACGGTGTGCCGCTGGCCACGCTGCTGGAGAACGATCAGAAAATTAAGCCCAACACCACTACTCCTCTCTTCATGCAGGCGGTAAGAACCCCAAACAGTTTATGTGACCTTAACAATCAGTAAGTGTGTGATGAAAATAGTTCCACATGCTTTTTATCTGAACGTAGCAGTTTTAGATACTATCTGTACTGTCCGTGGGCTTGGGAGTTCATTTAGCCGATAATCTGATGTGCCTGTAATATGTCAGATCTGTTTGACCATATTTTGCACAGCATTGTGTTCAGCACATTTTTGCTTTTGAACCTGCAAAACAAGTCTTCAGATAGAAGCACATAAAGCAACCTCAGTGTCCTCTGAATGTGAAAAGCTTTGACCACACCCTTTATGCAGCGGCAGTTACTGAGAATCACCAGCAGAGGTGTGCAAGAGATTCTTATCTAACGACGCCTGACTCTTTGCTAATGTGTCTCTCTCTCTCCTCCCTCTCTCTCGCTCTTTGCAGTTGTTGTCATTTTTGGAAAAGAAAGGTGTCGATTCGGAGGGTATCCTGCGGGTTCCAGGATCTCAGTCAAGAATCAAGGTACAACATTTGGATAAACATTATTTATGTCATACAAACTCTGCACCAAATGACCACATTCCCTTTTGTAATTTTATGTTTGAAGCAAATAAATAAAAAAAAAATAAAAAAGTTCCATACCCCTAAAGGGCAGCCAAGATATTGACACTGTTAAATGTCAGAAGTGCCTGAACAGCAGTGACGGAAATCAAACAGCTTCTCTGAGTTTAAGTATAGATGACATTTAGAAAAATCCAATGAGACAAAATCAATCATGTATTATTTTTTTCAGCTTCTGCGGCCAGATCAAGCTTCTGATACTGTATTTAATTCAGCACATGCACGGTAGATGGTGAATCAATAAAACTAAAAGAAGACAGAAGAGGGCGCCATTTAGCATCAAGACAGATTACCGGGATTGAACAATCAAGTACCTTTGACAGATAATGGATTTGGCAACAATGATCATTTCAGATGAATTACCTCAACTTAATATTTTGGCACTTGCTTTTTCATCTTTACAAAATATTATACCATTATGATAGTTTTTCTTGTTCCAAAATTAAATGATTCAAAACACAAATATCATAAAAGTATTTGTGAATATTGGCATTTTGTCCCATTAACAGAGAACAACGTACGTACATACAAATAGAGGCTGAAAACGGATCTATGAACATAATTCAAAGCATAAAATCCTATGAAATGTATTAGTAACAAGCTATACAATAAGAATGTAGATAGACACAAATATAGGTCGACAAGTTAATAGAGCTCATATACTCCTTTATGTGCCCTAAGACACAAATAGAGTCTGATAACACTGACATCAGTCATTCACACAATAAATGTTTTCCGTGTGGAAAACAAAAGTTTAGAAAACACATTTGGCTATAATAAAATATTTCAAAAGTGTTCAAATAATTCAAATAATTTGAATGTCTGGGAGGTTGAATCAACGGTTCATCTGTGGTCATTGTTCTCTCCCTGCAGCTGCTGCAGCAGAACCTGGAGACCAACTTCTACTCAGGGCAGGTGAGCTGGGACGAGGTGAGTCCCAACGACGCTGCAGCGCTGCTTAAGAAGTTCATCAGGGAGCTGCCCGCTCCTCTGCTCACCGCCGAGTACCTCAACACCTTCAGCGCCGTGAGAGGTCAGTGTGCAACATTTAACATCTCTTTCAAATCGTTCAGTTTCAGGACGCGTCACGGCGTACACTGCTCCTCTGTGGTTACACAATGAGCAGAGCTGTGATGCAGATGGGTGAAATATTTGAAGTGATTTTATTGTGTATGCGTTTTCTTATCTGGAAAAGTTGGATATTCACTGTATAAATGAGACAACAATTCCTCTTCTCTTCCTCTACATGACTTCCATTACCTGCTACATGACAGTCTGCTGCCCACTTTTCCAGACAGCTCAGCAGGGTTCACATCATAATTACCTGAGTCTCTTCTCCGTGACTGCTTACCTTTTCTGCTCCAGCTGAGAACGCAGCATTAAGATGAACAAGTTGATAGCCTTTTAAGAGCAGCTGTAAAAGATCTGCTATTTTGCACATTAGTTTCACCTTAATAAAAGAATGGACTGATATTATTAATATGATCTGATTGATGACTCACTGATTAGTTTAGTTTGCGAAGAGAATCAGTACAAAGTGATGAACGACGTGTGACCACAGAGACATAAGCTAACAAACCTAATGGCCACCTGTCACAATGTCATTAATCTTTAAGTATCCCATTACTCTCAGCCAAATGCAGAGGAAATGAAGAAGATGTGTGTGTGTGTGTGTGTGTGTGTGTGTGTGTGTGTGTGTGTGTGTGTGTGTGTGTGTGTGTGTGTGTGTGTGTGTGTGTGTGTGTGTGTGTTAGACCTGTCTTACTTTTGTTTCCTCTTCCTTCAGACATCACAGAGCTGAGGCAGAAACTCCACATATTGAACCTGCTCATCCTGTTGCTGCCTGAGCCCAACAGGAACACACTGAAGGTACTCGCTGAAGGAACACACACACACACACACACACACACAAACACACACACACACACACACATAAAATATTTCAAATGAGCTCCACCTTCATTAACTACAACAGGAAAATATTTCTTTGCACATGTAATAATAGTGCATGAGTAATAATAACCTCATGATGATATGATTACGATAGTATAAAACTCAAACAGGCTTTTTTCTAAGCACTTTTTCTTTTGATACTTTAAGTAAATTTGTGTTAATATACTTAATGTACTTTTGCTGTGTGGTTCTGAATGCTTCCTTCACCATGCACACACTTGATCTCCAAGTACAATAGAGGTTGAAAACTAGCTTCCAAAATGAAAGGGTCAAGTTTGAAATCAACATTCTTCACACCCCACACGCTCTTACTTAAGGTTGTCAGAAATCCGTCCCAATTTCCACTCTCATGTAACTCGACATACTAAAGCACTGATTCACAGTGCATTACCATATCATTCTGTCACTAATCCACATTTTAAACACTCTGCTCTGTTATGTAACAGCTTGCATTAACCATGACGCACTTTCACCGACACAAGTGTGCAGACTGCTCCGCTTATAGCATCCTGGAGGATAAAACCCACCTGAACTAATTACTTTGACTCCAGCGGAGGCAGCTGAAACTTGCTGTGCATTAACATACTTCTCAGTCGAGGTGTTACGGATGATTCAGTCACTGTGATAATTCACTTTACTCCATTTTGTATTTTTCCATCAGTGTAAGTGGCCTCTCAACATTTACATATTGTTCATTTCAAAGTGAGCGTCTTTCAACTCTGTAAAAACTGGAACGCTCAACCCCGACATTACATATATTACGATAAAAGATCACCTTTTATTCAACGTATGCTTGTCTCCATCTGTGTGTCCTTCAGGCCCTCCTCGAGTTCCTCAGCAAGGTGGTTTCTAGGGAGAAGAGGAACAGGATGAACCTGTGGGCCGTAGCGACCATCATGGCTCCCAACCTCTTCCTCCACAAGGCCGTCCCCAGCAGGCTGACGGAAGGCGCCGAGAAAGGACATGCGGAGAAGGCAGCTGACGTCATGAGGCTCCTCATCCGCTACCAGGACCTGCTCTGGACGGTGAGACGGCCCACATGTTCAACCTCATGAGGAGGGGGTTGTTGGTTTTACTGCAGAGACTTTAGATATAAAAGTGTTATTATTTAGAGGCTATTTTTTGTTTTATACATGTGCTAATAATAATACAAAATTCCTCTTTAAACGTTTTTTTTTTGTAATAGAGTAATGAAGCAACACTCATAACAAAACTTGGCATTTAATGTCCCTGTTGTCAACAAGCAAGTTGGAAAGGTAATTAAATTTGACTTGAAGGTTAATTCTTGACTTTGGAAATAGTTTATTACAAAATTCCCTTATTTGACCTTTTCTGGCTAAAAGCTCCACAAAAAAATCTAGTAAGTTGTAATTGTGTAAATATTTCTTGGCATGAAAATGCATCCGTCACAAATGTTGCGTCATGTCCCCTTTCTCTTCAGATCCCCAATTTCCTCATGAGCCAGGTGCGTAAGCTAAATGAGAACAGTAACCGGCGTTACCAGTTCTACGATCGCCGCATCAAGAACCTGCTGAGGAAGATCCACACAGACAGCCGCGAAAAACCTGACAAGAACACCGTAGAGGTGAGCTGGTTCATCCCCCTGCTCCGCTTCATACACTCTGCTCACAGTACAACCAGGCAACAGCGATGTCCGATGGAGTATAATTACAGCAATAAATGACTACAACAAATCTCAATTCTTGTGGTGAAGAGCTCCTCAAATTCCGATCATACTTGGGAAAACTGCATCACTGTTGAAGCTGCATACTCTCATCACGCTGTCATTCAGATGTTACAAGGTGTTTGGTGTGGAAACGTCATTGTTTTAGTATCCAAAGTTAATTCGGGGGTTTCTTTTGCCCTGCAGCCGTGCCGCACAGTGAAGATCCAGGTCGGGGATCTGGTGAGCAGCACCATGGAGTTCCAGCTCAACATCAACTCCCGAGCCTCGGACCTGCTCGCCCAGTTTCAGCGCCAGTGCGTCCGCAGCCCGGACAACGGGAAGGGCAAAATGCGAAGGTACGATACTGCCCAGACTTTAGATGACCACGTGTTAAAGACTACTCTTAACTTAAATGTTGATACGTAACGCGCAGAGGCAGTTCAGTTTCAGCTTTTTTTTCTCTCTCACAGTAGTAATGGTGTCACTTTTGCCACCTGATGAAGTATTCCTATCAGAGAAACATAGTTACAATGTATCCACCTTTATGAAAAAAAAAAAGGATGCTACATAGGTGTTGTCTCTCAACAGAAACGGCTCCGCGGCGTATCCTGACTGCGCCCTGTACGAGGTGGGAGGCAATATCGGTAAGTTGGAAGTGGCTTCAGCGTTTTCCTCTGGAACGGAGCGGCGCTGACATTTGCATGTCCTTCTGCTCATTGAGCTGATGAGGGTAGCGAGCTCTTACGTAATGAACTGTGCAAAGACCAAAGGAGAATTCAGCAGTGCATCTGCGGTTATCAGAGCAGACAAATGCTTATTACACATGTCTGTGCACTCACAGGAAAGCTGACACAGTGAACAAAACAACTTGTTCAGTCAGTCCAGCTTTTGAAAAACATTATTACTTTACATTATTACCAGAGATTAATTAACTATTACCACTGTTTTGATACAAACACAAATCCTGAATTTGATGCTCGAGCTGAAAAAAATGGCTTGTGTAATTTTTCAAGAAATAATTCCCCAAAATCCCAAGTTAAAATAGCTTTTTTGATACATCCATATCAAACAAAATAACACATTTAAAGACATCAATTTGGATTGTAGGAACTGGGATGGACATCTTTAAGAATGTGACTAATTGAGACTACATATTAATCCATAAGAAAAATAACCATTAGTTGCATCGGTAATTAATATGTAAAATCAACCTTACATTTATTTTTAATAAACACAGGCTTTTAGTAATTATTGTGCGTGTTTTCTGCAGGTGAGCACTGCCTGGATCCCGACACACACCTTCTGGATTTGTACAACAGCAACTCTGGAGGAGAGTGGGTCATCAAGATGAAACCCAACGCCAGCAGACAGCTGTGAAGGACGGACGAACAGATCGGGGAACAGGTTGCTGAAGAAGGACAAAGGCAGAGCCTAAAAAAAAAGATCAAATCCACGCAGCCCTCTCTTCTTGTCCTTTTCATCCTTGGAGCAGCAAGGGAGAAGAGACAGATGGTCAGATGGAGGAAGCAGAAACAGATAGAAGGAGAATCTGCCAGGAGCAGAGCCTAAGAACTGTCTATGATCAGATGAACACACTTTGCCCTCTGTCTCTTTCCCTCTACCTTTTTCTCTCTCTCCATTTTCTCCTTCTTTTTCTCCCTTCACCCCTTCCTTCTTCGCCTGCGTTACCGTGGGGCTGCAAGCACAAAGCAGCTGATTTGACTCATTACTTCCGACAGAGAACCTGCTGCCGAGGAAAGAGAAGAGAGAGGCCGGGCAGCTTGGTTCATCATCTTTTCTCTCAAGCGGTCATCTCCAACCATGTGCGAGCAGATGGGGATGCAGAGCACCTCTGGCTATTGAGAGCAGAGGCCCCACCCCCCTTCTCAGGCCAGACAATGTGTTTTCAAATCATAGTTTCCATTCGTCAGTTTTTTGCAAAAAGCTGAAACATGATTCAGGAGCTTTACGAGCATATTATTGGTTAAATTGGTGTCTAATCCTGTGCCAGACAGTACATTTTGAACTTGTTTTTTTTTTTACAATTAGAATTCTGAGATTCATTCTTGACCTTGGAAACTGCAGTTAGTTGCTGTTTTGGAGATTTGGAGACCTCCAGAACAGGTACTTAGGAGACCTACATGGCAGAGAAACTGCTTTCTCAAGAGGATATTTACCTGAGGAAATCAGGTTTCTCTAATCCCCCTATCTGAAACCAAGTTGCTTGTTTACTCACTTAACTGCATATAAACACAGTGACAACAGTAGTTATCTATTTAGCTTATGATTTGGACAGAAAACTCTCGTTATATGGAATGCTTTTTAAATTACTGATAATTAAAAAATGGCAACGAGAGAAAATAATTTAAAACTGAACGCTAGTGGCTGCAGTTAACCTGGAGACAGAGCGGGACTTCAGTTACCAACTGATCAATCAGTAAATAGACTGACAGATTCCTCTCATCTGCTTTGTAGCTCTCCGCTGACCGTTTTCCAGCTCAGACATTTTGATCACAAAGTAAACAAAGACGAAGGATTCTTCTCTGTGCCATTCAAAGAGATGAACTGATATTTTCTTATCTGTGAAACCCTGCAATCTCCTGGGCCTTATAAAAAAAAAAAAAAATCCATGGACTTCCAAGGACCCCTGATGTGTACAGAACAGTGCTCATAGAGACTTTTCCTTTTTTTTTTTTGATACCAAGGGATTTGGTGTCACAACCTCAAGGACAGCTACCGCACCTCTAAAGGGAGTTGCTAAGGACTCAGTGAAGCTGGTCTTCAGGTCCCATTTTTAAACACATGAATGGAGCCCAAAGTGCTGAAGTGACTCTTGGGGTAAACTGGAATAATTGTTGTTATTTATATGAATGTAATGCCATTGTTGCTTCTGTATGTGATGAGTATTCTGTAGGCTATAGAGAGACGTTAGGGTAATGTGGAGTGGCTGCACTCAGTGTATCAGTATGTTGTGTGAAGTCAACCATACTCAGTGTGGATATTTGCAGTGTTCTTGTACAGCTTTCTTGACGCTGAGTTGTTTTCCGATACACCCGAAACAGTACAGTAAGGTAAATGTCATGTGTAAATATTCATTCATTCATACACTCTGCTGTGAAGAGGTGCTGAAATCACTGCAGTAGAACTGTTTTGATTGTGTTGCTGTACTCAAAGTGCTCCAAACACACGCGAGCAGCAGATGAATGTGTTTAACATTTTGCGCCGATCGTCAGATGTGAATCATTTGCTCCTCGCAGCCGGAGCCATGTTGGTACTCCGCGGCCATTTTGTGGGAAGTGTCTCGCACTCTCCACTCAATAGATGGAGTAATGACAGCCGGCCCTGCACCAACATCCATCAACACCCTCGGCTCCATCTCTGTCACCTCATAATAATGGACCATAATGGCGGTGTGGTGCATCACAAAACACGCAGAGGAATCACATTTCTTTGATAAAGGAGAAGGTAATAAATGGCTGTTATAAATTCTGCTGCCCTGGACCCGACGACAGCAGCGGTGCGTGTGTGTGTGTGTGTGTGTGTGCATGCATGTGTGTGATGAGCTTCATTACACAAGTCCAATTGGCCTGTCCCAGGGTCCCAGGCACAGTTCAGTGCCTCGGCACAAAGCGAGCTGATGAAACTGCCTTCTGCTGACAATCAGGAGAAATAGGTCACCTCTGAAGCAGAATCCCAGAGGGCAAGAAGTGTGAGTCCAAACACCCCGAGGAGCCGAGAACATGGAGGTGTATTGTGTAAACGCAACATGATGCGGAGTCACCAAAACAAGGGGCTCCAGTTTACCTGCGACACAGGTTTTCTGTCGTTTGTCTTTGTACATATGTGAATGCGTTTGTGTGAGAGAGAAAAAGCTTCCTGAAACAGTGTTGTCTATATAATCACCCAGGGAGACTAAATGATGAACAGTTACAGTAACATTTGTTTCCAGTTGTGGTCAAAGTGTTGTTGGGGACTTGTTATTGTCTTCATCAATGTCCAGCTTTTATTATGGTGAAGATTTTAGACGTCAGTCAGCAGACGTCAGAATGTATATTTATGCCCTTTACACAAGTCATTCTTTTTAATACTTCTGTGAAAACAGTATTTGCTGTAGAAAGAAACACTTTTGAAAAATGTTTTTGTCAATAAATGTGAACCTAATGTTGTGCTAAACATGATTTATTTTTTCAATATGGGGTAATGGGTGTGGTAGAAAGATGGTATCAACAAAAGCATCATTCATCAGTCTGAGCTGTGAATCTACAGCTGCATCGCACAAGGAAGCAAACATACTGTACACACACACGTGTGGAAACAGAGAAAATCTGAAGTGAAGTATTGGTTTATTCTGCTGCTGTAATCAATAGAGAGATTAACCTTGTAATGTGTGCGAGTGAAGAGGCCAGCGCTGCTCAGTTCCTTGATTAATCATCGCCACCGAATGGAAAAACCATTCGCAACTAACTGCCTCATCAACTTTGATTATTCAAGGTCTCAGCGTGTCCAAATGGCCGCGTGAAAGACAAAAGGAGGAAAACCGATGTATGATGTAACATTCATTGTTTTTTCTTTCACAAAATTACAGTCTAGAGCTATGCGCTTCGTATTTTTGGAACATGCACCATGTGGGGGAATTGATCGTGGTCGAGAAGGCAAATGATTAAATCCAAAAAGAGATTTTATTTGAAAAATAGATGATTACAAAATGAAATCATGATGGATTTAATATCTTCAGACTTAAAAACGGGACGTAACGATCTGCATTTTTTTGAAATATTGACAGATAATTATTTCAAAGAGTTTCTCTCGGTACAGAAAACATGAATCACACCTTTTCCCCAACACGGCTGTTGTGAGTTATCACGGTATGTTTGGTTTTTCCAGCCTCATTCACTAATTTCTGACAAAAAGCAACATTTTTTTAAAATAAATCCCCAAGCAAAGCAAACTGCTACCCCCCAGACAGAGCAGCAGAAGCAGCCAGCCTGCCAGACGCAGGCCCCCTTGGCCTGCTGCAGATCTAAATTACTGTAATCAGTGGATGAAAAGCAATCAGCAGCCTTGTATGAGCTGCTGGCAGAACGCCTGACCCCCGGCTCTCTCCACCAATCAGACCGCTGCGTCCCATTCACGACTAATCACGATGCGCACTCAGAGCTCACCGCCTCCCTCACATTTGATGGAGGAAGCACTCTTCTCCTGCTTTTGTGTTTTTGTGTCGGGCTGACCGGAGTCAACCGGATTGATGAGACGGTGCGAGCTGAAGCTTGTTCCTGTGTTCACATGGTGGCGGCCATGGTTTCCCTCCTGGCACCAGATATAGAGGCTCCTCCGCTGATGAGACAGTTTGCACAAAAGTAAAAGTTTGGCTTTCAAATTTAGACTCTAATCTCGGCTGCCAATGATGTGTTCAAGTGAAGCAGGAAACGGATAGAAGAACACAGGGGGAAAACACGTTCTGGTTTACAGATTTACAGGACTGTAGTGAGGTAGACTAATCACTAACTGAAATTATCTAGTGATTGGAGGGTTTGTGCCAGAAGCAGTTTAAAGCAGGTGTGTTACATTTCAAAGTGTAATTTACTGTGTGTGTTGGTGAGGAGGACTAATAAGTGCCACAGACAGACATTACCAGTTTGTGGTCATTTTGAAGCCTAAAGTTTGGCATTTTTCCTTTTCGTCATCTTGTTTTTTTGGGCGTCGCCATTTTTTTTTTTTTTTTTAAACCAGAAGTGACACGAGAGGGTGGAGCTGAATAAGTACAACCGAACACTGAATATGACATTTTTTAGGTGACCAAAGATTACAATTAACTTTAATGAGCTGAAAACACACTGTGAAAGGGTTTAAGTTGTAAGACAAAAAACACTGTGAACTCTCAGACCTGTCAATCACACGGCAGCCACGCCCTAAAGCATACCCTGCTTTATCCTCGTTTCTACTCTAAATAGGACCATAATTTAGTAAAATGAACATCATGCTGTATTGTAGATGACTTGAAACTAGCGATTGGGACCATAACCTAATGTTTATCATGTTTACTGAGGTAATAAATCAAGTGAGAAGTAGACATTTTCTTATAGACTTCTATCCAATCAGACTTCTTTCGCTCCCTAATTGAAAGAATGCAAGTTTTAGTCACTTCTGCATTGGCTTCACTTCTCAGACCCGAAGGTAACGCCTGATTTGTTCACAGAAATACTTACACAACCTTTCCAACTGAGCCGCGGTCACTTCAAACGGGCAAAAAAAAAGAAAAAAAAAAGGAATACAGAAATCTAACTCATGTGAAATAACAAAATCTGTTTTAACTTTGGCAGAAATGTTGTGTTCATGTAGGACTCCACTACTCATTGTATGAAGCTGATTGAAAAAATATGGTTCCAGGGCCTTTAACACACAAGTTTGGCAATAACTTGGTGCGCCAAAAGCTATTCCTTTATTCCTAGAGAGTGTAACTGATTATTCAAAGAATTGTTACGTCATAAAACATGTATTTAAGTGGATGAATGACGAAAAATGTGTTAAACTGGAGATGTGGAGGACGGAGGAATAAAAAAAGTGACCAACTTTCGTGAATAACAGATGAGAAGGAAAATGGGGGATGGAGGGAGAGCTTATCTGCCATGAACGAGGAGGCCTCTGTCTTTGTCACATGACTCCTCCCCCCCTCCCCCCCTTCTTATCTAGATTCTCTCTTTCTTACCCTCTGCCTCCCCCTCACTCTTTCCCACCCTCGCCCCGCCGCCAGGGGTGGATCCCAGCGTTTATCTCTACCATCCAGCCCTGTTGTCTCCTAGCAACGGCGCACGGATCATTTAACTGCCCCTGCATCCTCTGTTTTTCCACCCAGTTACATACAGTATGCCAACTGCCTTAATTCACATTTTCTGTGCTTTTATGGCCCTGAAACGATCCACTGAGCCTGGTCGTTGGTGGGTTTTATTTTGTGTAGTACTTGTCTCATTGGCTTGTAGCACTCAAACCATATCAGTTCCACACTTGAGGCAGACAGACAGGCAGGAGAGGCTGTTCTGTCAGTACGTGTCACTCCAGGAGCCAGCAGGTGCACAAAACACACACTAGCACACACACAATCAATGGGGGAAGACAGGACTTGGCCCTCGGTCTGAAAGGCCCTCGCAGAATCAATTAGCATTTAAATTAATGAAGCGCGTAATGAAGAGAGCGCTATCTCTCCAGCAGAAAGCCGACAGACAGGCGGAGAGCTGATTGTGAATCTACATGAGGAAGACACGCTGAAAGGAACATCAAAGATATTCAAATAGCCACTTCGTCTCTTTTTTTTTGAAGGAAAAGTGCCAAATTAAAAGCAGTGCTGCTTTAAATAAACCTACAATATGTATGTGGTGTTAATATAATCAAATTTCCATATAAAAAGTGCCATTAATAAAGCTCATAATTAAAGATAAAATGATTGCATTGAAAACGCCGTCTTTATCTTTCAATATCCATCAGTGCAAATATGCCTAAAGGAGGCTGCTTCCGGTGCAGATAACCCTAAACTGATTTACTCAGACCGATGGGAATTTGAGCTCATTTCAGCCATTCAGGATGTATTTCCTCATTTAGAATAGACATGAGTGAGTTTTACAACGAAATTAATATTGTGGTGAGAACAGAGGCGAGGGAGACCAGTATGGAGCTCTGAAACACAGTTAGCTGCTGCTAGGTAGCTGCTCAGAGTGTTTACGCTGCATTCACACGATGTAGAATGTGAAGAGCTGGAAACACCTCTTGTCATGAGTGTGTTTTCTCACATTATTTCAAGTTTCTTAACCCCACTGCTAACCGTGCTTTATGTAAGTCATCATTTATTTGTTACGTCTCATTTTGTCTCATTTCGTTTTTTTATCAAAACACCAACTTTTGGATCTCAGCCAAGTAAAGATTTTTTTTTTACGTTAGAATAAATTATACTTTTTAATATAATCATTATTAAATATTTTGAGGGTCTTTTTTTTGTGGAAATTGAAATTGTGCTTGATAATAGGTGGGTGGAAACTCATTTGGTGTTTTCAAGCTCACTGGCCCCACAGTCCTGTCGATTGCAGATTGTGTGTCACCAGTGATGTCATGCACTGACAAACCTGGGACCAATTACTGCTCTTGACATAAACACATCCACCTCTTTATCATAATCTATGCATGTGGAAAATTGGAAATGTGGTGAGGAAAATACATTATTATATTTGCGGCAAAACCAAATAGAGAATAAATTGAAGAGCAAAACTTGTTTTTTCAAAAAAGTTATATATATATTTTTATGGTATATCATACGTATATTTCCTCTTACACTACGATTGAACTTTTTTACCTAAATGCATTATTTATTGATGTATTCGGTTTTATTTTTGACTCGTCTGATAACCTTTTACTTCTTTTGTCAGTTTCAGGGAGCTCGCTGTGTTGTGGTTGAAAATGTTGTTGGTGTGTTTGCGGCTGCAGCAGCTTTTGTGTTTGTGGCAGCTGATGATGTTTGTGACACACCCGCACACACACACACACACATACACACACACACCCACGCACACAGAGCGCTGGCAGCTCTGTCTCACAGACAACGACAGACGCTCCCCCGGGTCACTACCCACACACACACACACACACACACACACACAGAGATGAACAGTGACACTTCAGACTGACAGCACGTCTCACACCGAACAAATATGAATGTATGTAGCACAAACTGATGCTTTCAAACTGTGTGTGTGTGTGTGTGTGTGTGTGTGTGTGTGTGTGTGTGTGTGTGTGTGTGTGTGTGTGTGTGTGTGTGTGTGTGTGTGTGTGTGTGCTGGCCTGCGTACACATGCTGACAAGCTACTGAGTGGCACACAAAACCTTATCGCTATGACAGTGACGATAGAGAGCTTTTCGCCTGGAGCATCAAAAACCACCATTGAGGGAAGGAGGAGGCTGTGCTTCCCTTCCTCTACATGACTCATGGATCAAGATACCCCCCCCCCCCCCTCTCTCTCTCTGATGAGTCACTGCCATCAAGATCCCCCCCACACACAACACCATTACAAACACACACACACATCAAACACCCCCCTGGTTGCCTCAAATACTGTACATCCTTATATAATATGGCATTTGTTTTTATTTTAGTTTTTTTACCGTGACGTCTTCATCTGTCACCGCGACCCCAACCTTTTGTGTCCTCAGCATCTGAGGAGGAGAGGAGAGGAGGAAAAGGGGAGAGGAAGACAGGAGAGGAGGTAAAGAGATGAGAGGAAACAAGAAGACAGGAAGAGAAGAAAAGTCAGAAGAACAGAGGAGGAAAGGAAGGGACATGTGGGGAGGAGAAAAAAAAGGAAATGAGAGGAGGTAAGGAGACAATAGGAGAAGAGGAAGGGTGAGGATAGGAGGGAAGGAGATGAAGGAAGGAGAGCTGAGAAAGGGAATTGTAACAAATTAAAGAAATGAGAGGAAAGGAAGAAAAGAGGAGAGGAAGACAGGAGAGGAGAGGAAACAGGAAGAGAGGACGAGAGGAAGAGAGGAAAGGTCAGGAGAAGAGAGAGGAAACGTGAGGAGAAGATGAAAGGAAAGAAGAAATTAGAGAAAGAGAAGAGAGAGAAGATAAAGATGAGGAAGAAAAGAAAGGAAAAGACAGGAGGAAAGGACACAAAGGGAAGGAAGGAGATGAAGAAAGGAGAGGAGAGATAGGGAATTGAAACAAAATGTATAAATGAGAAGTGGGAAAGAGGATGAAAGGAAAGAAAAGAAAAGAAAAAGATGAGGAGAAGGAAAGAAGGGAGAGGAAAAGACAAGAGACAAATAGCTTTACAGGCCTCTTTGTCCTTCAGATGTGCCCTCAGATGTCTAACAGCTCCTTTGCACCATAGTCGTATTTGTCCCAACGTCCAATAAAGAGCCTCAAACTCAGCACACGCCCACAACGCACCACGTCACCACCGCATTGTCCCGGCTGCCTCACTGTAGGCTATACGGCATGCGTAGTAAGGAGAATCACCCACGATGCATCACTCCCTCCAAGGGGGCTTTTCCTGACCACAGCATGAGGAAGGAGGAGAGACGGGGAGAGAGACGTGGGTGGACAGTAGTAATGATGACAGCGGGACGCCGGGGGTTAGAAAGACAGTCACTAATGTGTGTGTGTGTGTCTCAGTCAGGGTGTGGGACAGCCCTAGTGATCTCAGTGTGTCAGCGGAGGATGATGATGATGATGATGATGATGATGATGATGATGATGATGATGATGATGATGATGATGATGATGATGATGATGATGCTGTGTTGTGACAGAGAGACGAGCCAGAGCGCTTCATTCAGCCTCAGACTTACACAAAGTGCTGAGCGATGCAGTGAGAAAACACAACTCTGCTACAGCATCTCTTTCTTTGTCTATTTTCTAAATGGTGTCAGAATGGGGAGAGTTGTATTTATCCAACTTAAAAGATAAGTCTGGTGATATTCCATATCTGTCCTTTCGTCAACAAATCTCACAAAGTACAACTGACAAGTATCGTCTGTGTGTATCACTCTCTGGCTGAAAATAGTCCCCAACAACAGGGAACACATTTTTTGGAGTGTTACAAACACCCCACAGCGACCCTTTGTATAATCCAATAAAATGATGAATGTCTCACTAAAGAGTACCGTAACACCCTCTTAAAAGCTCGTCTTTGTTGACCTACAGTAGTTTAATTCCTCACCTGCAGGCAGCAGTGATTTAAGGGTGGACTCCCTGTGATATCACATAGCACATTTCTGAGGTGAAACAGGCTTGAAACGTTCAACCATAGGAAATAAAACGCATAAAAAAGCATTTCAGCCTGGTGTAAAGTATACTCTTTATATTTCATGTTGTATTTTTTATGCCATTTATGCATCAGAGGAGCAAAGAGGAAGTGAGCCGGCTCGGCCAGAGGAAGTCTCTAATATGCATACTGTTAACTAGCTCTGTGGGCTCCAAACCTCCAAAACACGCAGAGACTTCTTTTTAAACAAATGCATCCAGTGAGCAACATTTTTATTAGAAATGAACGGAGTGTCATCTTGGATCGCAATATTTTCCAGGAGAGTGGTATTGTTTATGAATTTTCACACATCGCAGTGGTAATTTTGATGTCGTGGGTTGTTTTGCTGTTGTTGCAATGCGTCACAACACAGCAAAGTGTTCGTATTATTTTGTCCATCTTGTGCACACTATGTCTTTGTGAACAGTGAACACTCGCCAGCACCGGGTGCTGTAGTACGGCTTCCTGCTGCTAGTCTGCAGTGTTGCCTCAAGCCTCCTTTTCTCAAAGTCAGTCATTGTCTCTCTCTCTCTTTCTTTGTCTCTCTCTCTGTCAGTCTGTGTGTAGACATGAGACACTATCACACACACACATACACACACACACACACACACACCTCTCTGTCGCACTGCTTTGCCTCCCAATTATTGAGGCCCTAACAACTACCTTTGAATATGGCCTGTGGATAAATTCACTATTACCAGGTCACTGCCTTGCAGCTTATCTGTCCCCCTCTTGACACACACACACAGACACACACACACGCACGCACACACACACACACACACACACACACACACACAATGTCTCCCCACACCCAGACTCTTTCTAGCCGCTGTCGACTCTAATCATCAGCCGCCGAGGAGGCACAAAGCTTAAAAAAGAGAGAAGAAAAATAACCATGGCAACAAATTTGAGGCAATTTCAGTAATGATATGAATTAGACGCCTAGCTGAATTACAGTATGTTGGGCAGGGAAGAAAAAGCTCTCAGCTCTGCTCCTGAAGTGACAGGAATAAGAAGATGATGCATTTTGTGTTTAAATTCACAGCAAAAAGTGAGTTTTATTTTGTTTTTATGATGACACTGTTTCTATTTTAAGCCGGATGCCATATTATGCTGGCCAAAATGGGACACACAGTCACTCACACAGAATGAATGTCTGAGCATAAATGGCAGCTGGCAAAACAGGCTTAGCCAACCATGAAAATCAACATGAATTCCCACTCGGCTGGAGCTCGATGCCCTGATGCGGCGCTCCCTGCGACCCGTGTCCACGTCCCCAGACACCCCTTCACACAGTGGAGTGGAGAGCCATGCGACTCCACGACGCAGAAATAATGTCAGAGCGTTTGAGAACAGAGTGGATCTCAGAGGATCTACGGAGTGGCACAGCAATATACTGGAGATCATGAACAGAGATACTGAGATAATCTCAGATACCGTGTCAACTGTAGGGTGTTTTTTTTTTTATTTATACATTTTTTCTGTCTATTTAACCAAAAAATGAGCAGTGACTTTTTTTCTTTTTTTTATTGTTGCATATTTTTTCCCTCTTTAACTGAACTTATTTGTTAGATTAAAACATTGGTCATACATTTAATTCAATTTAGTTTATAGTGCTTTAATTCAATATTTGTGAATAGTGTTTTTAAGCAATATGTAATTTCACTTTAAGATAAAAATCCCAAATGCACTTGCACATCTAACATGTTTCTCAAATTTATTTCATGTTTTAGTTGTCTGTCACTGACAGGACAAGTTTTAAGTTTTAAGTTTGTATTCATTTGTTTAACAATTTGCAGGTGTCAGAGAAAACCCTATAATCTCTTTTTTATCACTCTAAATGACACCAAGACTCAGACCAAATGATGGATAATATTTAAAAAAAATAGCATGCATGTAACCAAATTTAAACTAATCAACCACATCCAGTGAGAAAAAAACATATGATGGTATTTACACGTGAAAATCTTAAACAGACCACAATTTCTTCTGCTCCTTTTTTAAATGATGCAGGTGAGTGACGGGGGATAAACTGATACATAAACTTCACATCAGGAAGTAACTTGTTGTTGCAGACATGAGCAGCCACACTGTAATCTGAGCACGTTGGAAGCTGCTGTGCTGTTGGATGGGGAGCAACCAAAATGACCCCAAATTGTAATTCTGTGAAATGTATCTGCTCTACACGAGTTACAATCATCAAATGCCAGTAAAGTAGGTACTAATACATGAAATCAATCTTCAAGCAGTAATTACAGAATAAACTTCCCCATCATATTGACTTTGTCCAGTGAAAACAATGCAAAGATGAGGCTGTAAGTGCTCATTACAGACAGAGTCTGTGTGATCCTGTGCTATTTCAAAGCATTTCCCACAAATTCAAGCCAGAGTAAAACCGTAAACCTTGAATGAATTTTAAAGTAATTTGAATCAGTGTTTTTTCCTTGATGTTTGCAGAAAAGGACAGGGAGTCGGTACAGATTATAGACTGCATCAGTTTTGTCCCCCTTTCTTGTCTGGGCCAAAGCAAAGTGTTTTTGTTCATCCTGCCAGTGTGCCATTTTACACAAACCACTGCTCCCCTGCGACATTTATATCAAGCTGAGCTGCGCTGCCTCAGGGTCAAAATTGTCCTTTTTGTAATTGCAAGAGCAAACGGTTGTTTTTATTAGCACCACGCTTCTCTCGGCATCCCATAAACTACACAGTCGTTCAAAACTGTCTCAAAGCAGTTTTCCAGGTGAACGTTTTTATTCGTAGAACTGAGAAGCCCATTTTGAGACCAAATAAATGTGTGAAAAACCAAACAATCAAAAGGGGGACACTTTTTCAGCCAATGTGCAACTTAATCTGTGACATGATCATCTTCTCCTCCGAAAACAGCCTATTATTTACAGCTGCTGTTCAGCAAATTCAAAATGGGGCATTTAAATGGCGCTGGGCCTTTTCACCGTTCAGAAAGCACCAGCTGTAGGAGACAGCATTGACAGAGAGTGGAGGAAAGGGAAAAAAGAAGAGAAGGAGAGAGAGAGTAGGGGGGGGGGGGTGCTATTAATCTCTCCCCTTCATTCACCACTCTACAATGAATTGCAGCTGTGGCTGCAGATAAAAACTCAGCTTTTTTTTCTTTCTTTCTTCTCGGGTGATTATCTGCAGTCAGGTGCCTGGGTGGAGGTATGATCACAACAGAGCAGAGGGAGAGAGGACGCAGCCAGGGAGGGGAGAGGAAGAAGAGGAAGAGGACGGAGACAGGAAGAGGAGAGGGCAAGCGGGGATCAAAGAAAGGATGAAGTTTAAACAAGAGAATGATGGAAGAAGAAAGGATGGAGGAGAGGACAGAGGAGATGTGAAGGAGACAGAGTTAGAGGAGACAGACACAAAAGGCAGAATTGTTAATGACTGTAGATGGTAGCGAGGATACCTGGAAGAGAAAAATTAAACTACTGAAAGGACGGGGAGGTCACTAGACTAGTTAGGACTGCAGCTAACATTATATTCATTCTTGATTCATCCGCTGATTGTTTTTATAGATTAAACGATTACTTGTTTGGTACTGTGACACATTAGAAAACAGCAAAAAATGCTATTCCCAATTTCCTTGAGCCAATAGTGTGAAGGCCAGAGATATTCACTAAAACAAGGTAAAGGACTTAAACGATCAGGCGATTTCATTTTCGGTTGATTAAGTTATAAAACTAAGAGAGTAAAGTATCAAACTGTGAAACCTATTTCATCAACATTCTGATATTTAACAGCTCTATGTTGTCTCGTGTTCACTGTCTTAGTTTAGCGTGTTAGCGTGCCAACATTTACTAGTTAGCACTAAACTCAAAGTCCAGCTGATGCTGATGGTAATGTCATTAGTTGTAAAAGTATTTGGTCATGAACTAAAGTATTGGACAAAGTAAAATTTTGACCTGATAATGGCGCAAGATGAAAAATTAAAAGGTGAAGGTATCCACCAAGTTACTACAATTCATCCTGAACAACTTGTCATGGCGGGAGCCCAAGACAAAGTATATCTTATCTTATCACTCTGGACATTTCTCTAAAGACACAAATATTAACCTCATGGTGGCGCTAGATGAAAAGTCAGAGGGGGGTCATGAAAGTCATTTCATCCTCTGGGGACTGTGAATGTCTGGAGAAAATGTCGCGGTGACCCATCCATTAGAGAGATATTTCAGGCTGGACTAATCAACCACATGTAGATGATACTCTTAGCATGGCTAAAAAACAAGGAGCAAGGAAGCGTAAACACAAACTGACTGGAAATACAAAGTACAATACCGCTGTGAGATACCGCTACACTCAGGGGGGAGGGGGAGCACATTACAGGAGAATACAGAGAGCCGTGAGATTGAAATGCAATAAGGCATCAGTGAGAGTGAGAGCTGGATTGTGCGAGGAGAGAAGAGGAGCAGATATGGAGGTGTTTAATATTGTTTGCTGTTTATCTCAACCAAACACAACCGCACAATAGAGATGTTATCTCGCACACCTGAAGGGGGGAGAAACATTTCAGATCACGGTGGAAAGTGATAAGCTACATTCAAGATTGAATTAGGGAGAGGTGTGATCTAATAGCTTGACTTCTGTTGCAGCAGATATGACCAGAAGGATATTTACTTATTTTTTCTTGAACACAGGATACAGCTGTTCATTTCAATTACCTTTGGTTTCTTTAAACAATTGCTGCCTTCAAACAGGATTAATTTTTTACCATGTTAATGAAAGGAGTCCACGCTAACGTGGAACCGCCTGTTGTGGTATTCACCACTTCATAAGGGGCAATTTTCTGAACGCTTTGAGTTAATGAGTTGTGACATGTTTGCTGAGATTTTCTTTTTTTTTTTTATACTTAATATTTTATTTAGGTATTTTTACAATTTGACAAGAAATAACTCCTTTGAAAGAAGAAAGAATAGAAGAAATTAACCATGCATCTGGCCAAGTCTGACCATACGAAAAAATTAAATAATGAATACATGTTTTAGCAAGTAAATAAGTAAAAATAGTAAAAAACAAAAACTGAAAAAAACAACAACAATCAAAACAACCATGCAACACTTCAACAATGTTGTCAGTCAATCGCGTCAACCATAAATTCGGTCCAACCAACAGATATTAAAAAATATATTGAAAGAGTTCTATTCACAGGGTTTCTTATACTTGGATCTAAAAATATATATTTGGAGTTGCATCTTGGTTGTTTGCTGAGATTTTCAGAAGTAACGCAGGCCATGACAGTTCATTTTTGGTGGATGACAAATTAATATATTGACATTCGAGTAGTATCGAGTTTTTGTAGTGGTCAACTAGCTTGCATCACAAAGCCACTGATGCACCATTTCAGTCGCATTGTAACTCAGGCAAGAAGTCCAATGTCCAGTTAAGATTGGCAAGTATCCTTGTGCAGTCTCTCTCTTTCTCTGGTAAAAAAAAACATGTCCCTTCCTGGTGCATCACCTGACATCGACACACCTACTACCTATATTCCTTCACCTAAACAAGTGCCTGGCCTGGTGCTCAGTGCCCTCCGTCTCAACAAAATTAATAAATTCAATTCAGTTCAATTTATTTTGTATAGCCCAAAATCATAAATTTGCCTCAGAGGGCTTTACAATCTCTACACATATGACGTCCTCTGTCCCAGGACCCTCACATTGGTACAGGACCCCCCCCCCCCAAAAAAAATACGAAACGAAATAATCTAACTAATGAAATTGCTCCATTCTAGAATTTTATAATAAAACGTTGATACTCCCAACGGCCTTATCTTTTTCCTCGGTCATTATGTCTTTGCATTTCCTGCATTACGTTAACTGTTCGTTAGCTCACTCAATTGTTAGCCTCGGTGGCTTCTAGTGGCCGACATATCATGTCTACGCCTTCCCATGTCGTAACCACAAGCTCACAAGTTCCATCTGAAGGCAGCATATGACCACGATTGTTCCCTCACCAAATACTTTAACCCACGCCATGATCTGTCCCCAAACTTGACCAAGACATTTTGTGCCTCAACGTAATCTAAACCATAGTGTCGATGGAAATACATGTAATTTGAAGGAGTTGTTGGAGATTCAAAAAATAACGTACATTTGGAGGTCCTTCATTACTGGGTTTAGTTCCTCCCAGCATTTTATTGTCTTCTAAATAATGTTTGAGATTGTTAATCCAACCAATTCAATTATTTAATTGAGTTACATTTGTTTTGCAAAACGTTGGTGGTGCATTAAAGTGCTTGCAGGAAAATCACACAAAAGACTTTTTAAAGTGTTCCAGTTTGTTCATAATGTGTCATCTGGTATTCCAGTCCCTGCTTGCGAGTGCAATGCCACATGGAGATAATGTAGTAAGTGATTAAATATTGACTGTGATGAAATATCTATTTCAAAATACAGAGGTGCCTTCCTTCTCTGCAAATTGGTTTTCATATCATGCTGGTATTAACTAAAACAAATGGCTCCTTGGAAGTTCGGCACATTATTTTGAAAAAAAAAGCAGTTTGCTTGTTGAAAGTAGGTAGTAATATAGAAGTATGCAAATTTTAGTTAATGGACTAAAATGTGCACACCCACTAGTATGGTCCTTCAGGTTTTTGTTGAATTCAGCCCTCAACACTCTTGTGATAATTAAATCTAATCCCGTTTCCAGCGATAACACATTCAAGTGGAAATGTGGGGTGCATGCAGTTCTTTACCTGCTCAGCTTTGGGAACAGAGTGTCCACTGGAGACCAAAACAAGAGGCCGTGGTCAGACGGCAGAGATGCTGCTGATTTGTGTTTCTGTCAAACGCCCAAAGATAGAGGGAGTGAAGAAAAATGAGCGTGGAAATGGGGCCGTCCTGCTTTGCATATCAGGGGTTGCAGTTCATTTGAGCCAGCTTCTTTCTCCACATATCTATAATTTACCCACGGTCATTTCGTAGTTAATTTCAGATGGCAGTGGCAGCAGTATAACATGTTTACAGCCAATGGTAAGTATGGAAAATGTTGCTGTGATAATCTGGGGAACATAAGGCATTTATTTCACAAGGTAAAGCCAGTAAATCAAGACATTTAAAGTCACTATAAAATAAATAATGCTAGATTATTTTTCTCAAGTTAAATTTAACATCACTTATGGCTATTTCCTCTCGATCTATATACAAAAATACACCACAACTCAAAATATAAAGAAAAATTGGGCTGCCATCACTTCTGTCTATGAGCGATAGCAGTTTAGTCAATATATATAATATATAAACAAAACTCATGACTGTAAATCTTATTTTTAATGGACCCAGTGGTAGAGGCAACATGTTTCCCCCTATTTGTTCGGAGCATGTGGATAGACATTACACATTTAAAGGACTCTTCTGAGATGTAGAAACCCCCTGAATATCTGTGTGTTTCCTGTCTGGCAGCGTGCCCTCTGCAGCAGTGCATGTGTTCCTCAATGTACTTCTTAAACAGTACAAGAGGGAGATCAGAAAGCAATCAGTGTTGAATTGTAGACACCCAGGGAGAGAGCCTGAGGGCCGGTGTTGAGAGGAGTGAGAGAAGTTGAGTTTATTGACTGGTTTGTATGAGATGTGTTACTGGAGTTGCCCTCGGGGACACAGCTCACCATAACACAACAGGCTAGCTGACCTCCAGTCTGTCAATGGAAGTGAATGAAAGTTGCATTTGAGAGAATAACAGAAACATGCGAGTGATGTGTTGGACATTATTCTGTAATGTTTTGATAATATTGATAAAGCCCCTAAAAATGTATTTTCTCAATTAGCTTATTAATACGTGTAAGCTAATGAGAACACTATTCATTTTGCAAAAGTGTGATTATTTTTTACTATTTCACATGAAAGATTCCCATCAACCTTTCAGGATGAAGCAACATTTAAATCCAAATCTTATGACAGTTGGTTGTTTTTTCACTGAGCAATAGATGTAATTTAAACATTGCCTCTTTAGTTCTGATAAAGACAAGGATTTATTGGCAACGTATAACTTGATTTTAGACCATATTTTTAAAACATTGGTAAATATATATAAAAAATGCATTAAAACCTGTAAATATTTAACATAAGCACTGCACCTGCTACTTTAGTTTGTTAATCTTAAAAAAAGGCTTGAGATGTGAATCCAAGTTTTCAAGGCCTTATAATTGTGTAAAATAATTGGTTTGGTTACATCAAAGAACAAAACATATACATTGTTTGTGCAAAAATGATCGGATGCACCAATGTTTTTTAAACCTTTAGATAAATTTAAGGAAGCAGGAAAAAATTCAAGCCATAAAATAAACAGCTGGAAACACAAGGGGTATAAAATATATTATATTAAATGACTGAAAATCAAAGAATATAACATAAATAAAAAGTTTCTCAAGATACCAAATTTGTCAAGCTGAATTTGGGGGATGTAAGAGAAGTAGAATATTTTTATTTGGTGTAAATAAACATGTATTGGGGACTATTTTCAGTTGCTGATAAATACACATTTGGTGTGTTAATGAGTATTTACAGCACCACCAGGTGTGGGATAGACTTAAAATGAACAACAGTGGCCATGTTGTTTGCAGTGAAGGTAAAATATCACCCAGGGCAACACTGTGGGTCATTGATGCGTTTGTGATAGTTTTTTTGGACCACAATGGAGGTCTATCTCGCAGAGTAACAAGCGATATCAGACTTGAACCCACTTGTTAGAAGGACCAATTGATTTCGCTTTTGGTCTTTACACAGGATTTGTTGAAAATAAGAAAGAAGGAAAAACTATGAGAGATTGATCGAGAGCACACGCATTCATGTTAATTTACTGGGCTCCTACTTCTATTTTCAAAGCCAGAAGGGAGTTGGCTCGATAAGAAGTCTTGCAGGTGCGAGTGGCTCAGGTTCAAACTAAAGATTGGAGCAATAGAGCATTTATGTCTGTTCCACGGCCGTATTGACCGACTGTCTAAATATAGAGCCGATCACTGGCCTGGTGTTGCAGAACGATTATAGCTCTTGAAAGACAAAAACACCTTTTGTAGCCGGGCTTCTGTATTTGTGCAACGTCTGGCACATCAGCCCAGAAATCAATAGTAACATCTATTCTCCTGGTGTGTGTTGTACATTTTTGTGTTCCTGTGTGCGCGTGTGTATGTGGGTCCTGTGGCTGAGCTCATGATAAGTGCTGGAGTATTTTTTTTAGCTGCTCTTGATTGTGCTGCTGACAATAGCAGTTAATGACAGCCCAGAGTGGCTGCGCTGTTCGGCTGTAGGGGGATGGGAGGACGCGGAGGGAAAAACCCATTTTCAAAAGAATACATGGTTTTTATTCATAAACCTGTATGCAACATGGCCAACGGTTGCCTTTATTAAGCTCCGAGCACTCTCCATGAGCGCTGCGAGTTTCAATTAAATCAAAGCTGTTTGAAGGCCTGCCGACATCACAGGGACGTAACAAAAAGCTTTCAGCAGGTTGTGAATGTAGTCAATTGCAAACAAGATGTGCATTTCAATGAATCATTCAGGCTGGAAGGGGAGAGGAAATAGATGGGTTATACTAATAAAAGCACGGGGATGCGTTAGAATAAACAAAGCATCAGTGCTAATTTGAAAAAGGGATTCCCTGTCTTCAGCTTTTGATCTGGGATCTAGTTCAAAGAAATAAAACAATTTATGCTCCTAAGAAACACTTGTTAGGCAAGTGAAATGTTTTTCAGAAACATGAAGGGAACTGAATACAAGCAACTCAAGGAGATTACATATGGGCTTTTGAAGGAATGATAAGATATCCTTAATTTGTTTTGGCTGATACTGTATATTTCTGTAATTTTGTTTGGCTGATTCTGTATGTTTCTGTAATCAATATACTGTTTTGTCTAAACACCTATGGAGTTACAGTTTTAACTGAATTAAAGATCTGTACACACGAGTAATTAAAGCACTATTTGTGCAGCTAAACATGAGTAAAAGCTGTGAGATTTTTCCTGATATAAAGTGTCGCCGACAGTTAGCTTAGCTTAGCATCAAGACTGGAAACAGGAGGAACCAGGTAGCTTGGCTCCATCCAAAGCTAATAAAATCTACCAACCAGCACCTCTAAAGCTTTGTGATAAAATAAAACAAGACCTGGCTTTCATTACACTTCAGTTTTTGTTTGGATTAAACAAACAAGATATAACAGGTTATTTAATGAGATTTAGTTACATTTGGACAGAAACAGGCTAGTTGGTTCCCCATCCTTACATCTTTATGCTAAGCTAACTGTCTGCTGGTTGTAGCTTCATATTCTTCGCACAGACATCAGAGTGGTATCAATCTTCACACCTCGCTCTCGTTAATAAAGCAAATAAGAGTACTTCTCAAAACGTCAAAATATTCCTTTAAGAGCTCACCATCAATGTATGAGAGCTGTTTAGTTTAAGTTTATATATAATATACTCAGTTGATACATATCTACAGTGGTGGAAGAAGTATTCAGATCCTTTACTTAAGTAAAGGTAAAAATACCGCACTGTGAAAATACTCTGAATTTGGTTTGTGAAGTTCAAGTACAGAAGTAGTATTGTCAAAATGTATTTAAAGTATCAAAAGTAAAACTGTTCATTATGCAGAATGGCGTCTTTCAAGGTGTTATGTTATTAGAGAATATTATATCATTCTGCACCAACTACATGTAAGAGTATTTTAATTGCAGCCAATTTGAGATACTTTGTATCCTACTGGGTATGTAGTACTGCATCATATGTTAGCGTACTATTTATCTCTGAAAGTTAGTCGAGTAGAAGTATAGATAAAGAGAGAGTATAGCATAAAGTGGAAGTACTCAAGTAAAGTACAAGAAGGTCAAAATTATACTTAACTTGAGTAGATGCACTTATTTACTTTTGCTGTAAATCTATACAAAACCACCTGTTTTTCTTGCTTTGTTTATGTTTTTCATGCGGGCTGGGAACCTTTGTGTCTATAATACAAAGGTATCGATTAATTGAGATTTAAAGTGTATTCTTGTCTTTAAAACAGAGATTACTAAAAGGTAAAACGAGTTATTAATTCATTGATGCATGAAGTCTATAGAGTGAAATATAAAATATATGGATTGAAAACATCACGACAGCCTGCTACCACATGATGCTGCTACACTTCCACACAGGTTGCTCATCAGGCAGGTCGTCCTGGTGGCAAACGCCCCGTCACCGTGTGTCGTTGTGACTGTGTCGAGTGCTGCAGGATGAAGCACTGTGGACCTCCTCGCTCTCTCAGTCAAACCGCAGTCTGGTTCAAACGCGGGGAGGGGGGGGGGGGGGACCCTGTGAGAGCTGACAAGATGTCGCTGCTCTCATGACATAAAACTTTAATGAGAACAAAACTATTACACTTCAGTTAACAAGCCACTGAGGTCTGCTCCTTTATTGACTTTGCTCTGGGCGAAACAAGACCACACACACACAGTCACAACACAGACACACACTTAACAGATTTGTGCATATGCAGACACACTACACCACTACAAACACACACACACACACACACACACACACACACATCAATACAATGACAGGAGTTCTTACCATAGTAGTGTATTAGATCAGGTGTGATAGATATTGATGGTTTTCCAAAACTTAAAATCCTGATCAATACAGAAGACTTAATCCTTGCTCTGCTACTCACTCTGACAAAATAATAACAACTGAGAATATGAGCATTTTAAGTCATTAGTAGGTAATTTAAAACAATAATTAGCTCCATTATTCCACAATTAATTGTATTTGCCTTGAGGCAATTGTCAGATGTGCACAGCATGATAACCTACATCATCTGCAGAATTTAAACATGAATAATAAAAGAAAACATGCATGTCCAGGTCCATGTTTGTTGATGGTTTCAGATTCATTTATTTATTTATTTATTTTACAGGCAGTGTGTGAAAAATCGATGGCATAGCTTTGTGCCAGCCCCGGGCAATGCAGGTCCCCGCGGACTAGCTCAGTTTATTGTGCTCAAAAAAAGGCAATTACAATGTTAATGTGTCGCAGCAGGAGAGTGAACTCTGGAAGCACAGACGTCAAAAGGTTGATGGAGAGCGCGAAGTCACCGTGGGTTAACAGCGGAACGGTGTCTGGGGAGCGTTTTATATCAAAAACAGAGGAATAAACTCACCTATAGATACACTTTAGTCTCTTTATTTGGTTAATACAAATCAGTTAAGTATTTTTATTATTGTAATCTTGAATAGATAGATAGATAGATAGATAGATAGATAGATAGATAGATAGATAGATAGATAGATAGATAGATAGATAAGATAAGATAAGATAAGATAAGATAAGATAAGATAAGATAAGATGTATAAGAATGTATCATGCCATTTGTCACTGTTGTTCTCAGACAGACGCCATCGTGCAGGACTGATACAAACCCCTCTCTGGGGAAGTCTCTCGGGAGCCCATAATAAGCCATTAAACAGGCGCATTAGGAGTAATGAAAAGGCTCTTAGTGGATACCACTGCGGGCCACCTGGATTTTTCTCTCTGTGGAAGTGGGCGGCGGCTGTGATTGCGTGATGGTTCGGAGGCAGCTACGTAGCGAGGGGAGGAAAAACATTGGAGATAAATATGATGATGTTTGCATGTATAATAGGATGTTTTCAGTTATAATTTCCATGCAGTCTGTCGTGGTCTTAGCCAGCGTGTATACAACTTTCCATGCAGATGTATCCGCAAATAAGCGGTATGTACCTATAAACACCGTTATATGATGAAAATATACGATGAAAACATGGGAAAACTGCAAATTCTCCTTGTGATGCAGTAAAATGACACCATGGTCCAATTTTGATGTGGACTTCCAACAAGAAACGCCTGTAAATTGTTGGTGTTATGACATTGAAACTTTTCACTATGGACAGTTTCGAGGTGTGTGTGTGTGTTTCTGTGATATGTGTGACTGCTGCTGTTTTGCTGTTTGTCTTATTTGTGTGTCAGAGCTCTCTTGCAAAAGAGATCCTGACCTCAGTGAGATTACCTGATTAAATAAAGGTTACAATGTTGTTGTTTTTAATCTGCAAACGTGGCCTGGGTGTAGGCACATTTCAGGATTTAAAGGAGAATGCCCCCTGAAGATGAATTTAATGTGTTTTTATGAGATTGCTGCTAAATTTTAACGTGCTATTTCTAAGCAATTTCTCCTCAAGATGAGCAGCAGAGAAACAAATTGAGGTTTAATGCAGCATCATATGAATATGGACAGTAATGAAACATCCTTACGGGACACAATGAAAGCGAGACGAGGTTGCTGTGTCATTTTCAGAATCACAACTAGAAGCTCTACATTAAACTCACTTGAGTTTAGTAACTCATAAACAATATCTCAACATTTCTAAGCCGAGTCAATCCCTATCCTCTCTTCAGTACTCTAAAAATATGTCATCTAATGACATTACAAACTCAAGTCTGAGAGCCTCTTTGTGTTGAGACCAAACTGCTGTTTCCAAGGTCAAGAATAAACCTCAACCCGCAATACAAATGCTGTTCAGGGTGCATTTCCCCTTTAACGCTGCTGGACAGAAATAAACGCTGTCCGTGGTTCTGAAATCTGGACTCCATCGTGAACGGGCTCTGACATGTTTCACTCTCTCTCACTGCTTTCAAAACGATTTGCACAAAACTGTTCCGCGCTGGCAACACATACTGTGGTCGATAACACAGACGGCGGACTACCTGCGATTGTGATGCAAATGTTAATGGACTCTGAGGTCCTCTGATTAGCCTGATGTGGGCTAATTTCCCTCCTCTACGGTCCCCAGAGAGCCAGAGTGCCTTTTCTCTGTCCCTTATTAATTGTGGAGTGTTGGGTGGTATTTTTCTGCCTCGCTGGTCTGGCAGACAGACGCAGCAGCCAGGCAATCATGGGTTAAACGACAGGTGATGTCGCACTAGGTGCACTCTTCGGTTTCCAGATTTATTTATTTTATCTTTCATTATTTTTTTTTTATTTTTTTTACAAAAATCCTTTTGCAATATCACAGCATTCGCACCTCTTTCTCTCCTTCAAAGAGTCTCTTATCTTGGCGCAATCTGGGTCGTGCGTCAAACGACTCATGTAACACAGACACACACACACGCACACACGCACACACGCACGCACCCTCTCTCTCTCTCTCTTGCACACGCCTCGTCATTACCTTGTCTCACTGAAAACATTTAATGGATGGGGTAATGATAGCCCTACGTAATTGCATTCAACACCATGGAAACATAAAACCCAGTCAGTTTACCCTTCTTGTTGCAGTGAAATATCCTAAATGTAATATCTTAATCTTAATAGCTTAAAAAATATCAAAAGGTCAACAGTATGGATCAGGTATTTTCTGAAATGTGCTTACGTTTTTATTATTTTAATTGAACTTGGTTTACTGTATGATAATCCCTAAAACCAGGTGGTAGTATTTGCAGGTCTTTATGCAATGCTCTTTCCAGGAGAAATTCTCCCCCATAATAGCAAAAATTAGGCTTTTATTTGTCTGTTTCGAGGAAAAGGGTGGGGGGTTGGGTTGGTGTCGGCGGCGGGGGCTGGAGGGGGCTGGAGGGGGCTGGAGGGAGGGGTTACATGAAGGCGGAGAACCGTGTGCCAGCTCACCCATGTGTGTAATGTGAAAAGGGAGAGCCGGGGGTGAAATACTGAGGAGGGAGAGGAGGAGGGAAAATGTGTGTGGGGGGTGGGTACACTGGAGGACACAGTGGGATCACAATGACATTTTGGATTTGACTTTCTATCACCAAGAAAGAAGAAGGGGAAGAAAAAAAAAAAGAAAAGCATCACCGGTGGATATCGAACATGCGGGTCAAACACAAAGCAGCGCAAACTCGGACCGCACAGATAAAGAGCTTTGATTAGTCCTATCCGTATCGACAGAGACGAGGACTCTCCTGGGACGTGGCACCCTGACCCTCTGATGACTCTCGGGATGGGTGATAAACTGAGAAAATCACTTTCCCTCCTCTTCGCAGACGGATAACCGTGCGGCTCAGAGATCAGAGACACACAATGCGGAGCTGCTTAGATGAAGTGACTGCGATCAAACGATCCTCCAGTGCCGAACAATCTGAAAGTACGGCTTATTGTCACATTTGTGTGTGTGTGTGTGTGTGTGTGAGGAAATGCTGAAACCTCCAAACCCGTTAAATCCACGAGACACTGTCCCCGTAATAAAATAGGGCGAAAGCTGCATTTTACACGGTAGAACAGAGGCCTCAAATGAGCACTTATTAAAGAAACACTTTGTCCTCGTGCGACAGTGCGCGCGCACGTGTGGGATTCCTCGTATCACAATAAGCCTGAACCAGACTGTAAACTGAATCTAAATAAATTTATAATTATAATTATCATTAGTAGTATTATCTGTACAGCAGGTCGTGAAAGGGTGCGCGGTGGCTGTAACCTGCTGGTGGTGTCAGGGCTGCTCTTTTCATCTTGCAGCCCTCCATCAGACAGCGCAGATCAGAGGAGGGCTGCAGCCCGCTGATAACAGCCTCTGTCATTAACTCTTTCATTCAGGGCTCCAGGAAAAGCAGCCATTTTCGTTCCCACAACTGAAAACAGGAACAACAACAAAAAAACACACACACACACACACACACACACACACACAAAACGCACGCAGCAGGAACGATTTATGTGTGTTTTATGATTCAGACCCTGTCGCTTAAATCAGGCTGGAGGTGCGATAGAGATGCACAGGCCTGATACAGCTCGGCCTGCACTCCCTCTTCTGAAGCCGCGAGTGAAATCATCGTGATGCCAGACTATAGTTTCTTACTGGATTTAGCTTACGGTCGTCAAATTGTTTCAAAGGAAAACCAACAATAAAGCAAAACATTATCCTTGTATCGCCCTTTTTCTGTGCTTGCACAACCACATCTTAGTTTGCACCAAAGGGGTTAATTATTCTACTTTTAAAAGGATTCTTATAATAATTAAAATAATATGTTACATTAACAGTCCAGACAGGCTTATCTGTGGGATTGTATCCAAATTTCTACAGACATTCACAATAAGCCTCTCATACTGATTTTTTTTATACCTAGGACAAAAATAATAGCAGACTTTTGTTCCTCTTTGTCGCATGATGATCCCTAATTGAAAATGTCAGTTTACTCTTCTATTATTCCGCTGCATCACTGCTCTTATCAGGTTACAGCCTATTCAAGGTAACCAGATTCAGAGCTTCTAATAGGTCATATTATTGTTTCGTTCTCGCGTGCAAAGCAAACACCCTGAATATACACATGGCAACAGACCGGGTTACAGTATATTTGCTCCACGTTAGTTCGGACTATCTTACTGCGCAGAGCAAGGCCGCTGCTTTGTATCATGGTGATGAACTCTGATACTGCAGCCTGAGGAAACACTGAACATGGTGGAAACAAAGTACTAGTGACAAGGCTGTGTCAACAAACAGTTGGGCACTTTGGGCCCTGGTCTTTAAATCACTTATAGGCTACATTAATAGGAACTAATTAAATCGTTTTATTACTTGAATGTGGAACGTGTCCACAAGACACAAGTCACAATGAGACAGCAAAATCAGAAAGATTAGAAGGGTATGACGAGTGTCACTCGACTCTTTGAGATTATTCCTCAAAAAGGCTTAATTTTTAAAAGCTGTGGAAATGCTACTTACTGTATTCAGATTCGTTAGATTGGCAAAAATGTCTGATGTACCCTCGACTTCCAAAGAATACACATAAATGCAGATTAAATGTAGTTTCACAACATTTCTCAATCATTTTAATTAACAAATGTAGTGTATACACACAAACACACACACACACTTTTTTTTTCTCAGCGGCATGGCTCAGATCACATCATCACAGACACGAGTGAGTGAATGAATGAATGAAAGAGCGTCCTCAATGAATACTTCCGCCTGAGAATATAATCCATGGAATAACAGTCTATCTTTACGTTTCAATTTATTAAATTTAAATAAATAGTAACAACGTTCAAAGGCTATATTTAAACATGTGCAGTCTCGGATTTTAGATCTTACCATCATTTAGCAAAGACAAAATGTACAAAAATATTTTTTTTTCCTCATCAACAAACGCAACACCGTGTTTAAACCCGATCCATGAAATCCAAGAAACAACATGAGTTACTATTTTGACGCTCCACGTCCTCTTCTCGTGAAAAATAATAATTAATAAAAAAAAAAAAAAATTAGATTTCTTTTGAAATAAAAAATCCTATATATTTGTATGTTTTCTTTTTTTTTCTTTTTTAAAAAAAATCTTGTCCAAAGAGTTTGGGTTTTCGTCAAATTCCAGCCTCCTTTTATATGCGTAAAGTTATGCGGGATTTGAGGCCCCCGGAATGTCATTGGATGTCAGGATGAGGTATTATAGATTATGGGTTGGGGACGGGGTGGTGGGGGTACTGCAAGCACCTCCCCTAGAAATGCAGCAAATCTCTCCCGTTTTCTCCTGGTGGGGCACTGGGAGGGCTGGAGACGTGCTTCGCATTGGCAGGCTGATGAGGACACGTGTCTCCTCCCTGCCTCCCCCCCGGGCTCCACGGTACCGCATTGGCATCAGTAAAGGCACCTGAAAACCGACAACCATCTCCTGGAAACGCTGCCTGCCGCCTTATAACCCAAAAGAAAACGATATCATAGGCCCTGCAGAAACCTGTGGCTCGCCTTTCTTCGTGCGTAAAGCTTTTGCGCACACCGCCGAACTGCCTCAGAGACTCGAAAGGTGCGCTACTCGTCGAGCATCAGAGCGCAGTGCCAAGATGCAGAAACGGAGCAGCGACGTCTGAAGGTGACATGAACCTGGGGATAATCAAGAGCAGCAGGCGTACATTGAACAAGAAGTGGAGATAACAACTGAAAACCGTCGGTGTCTTAAAACAAAACTTGCGCTTTTCCTCGTGGCTTTATGCAGAGAATCAAGAGCTGTCATCCAAAGTAACCTCACATTTCTACCGACCGGAGGAGAAAAAACACACCAATTAAGCTGCAGAAAGTTGCGATTCAGGAGAGGAGCGAAAAATGGCGACGTTAATCAGAAGCAAGCTTTCTAATAAACTGTCAAATGCAGCGACCACCGTCTCCAACAAATCCCAGGCGAAGGTGAGCGGGATGTTCGCCAGGATGGGGTTCCAGGCCGCCACCAACGAGGAGGCGGTGGGCTTCGTTGCCTGCGATGACCTGGACTACGACCACCGGCAAGGCATGCAGATGGACATTTTGACAACCGATGCGATGGGAGGTGAGGGGAGCGGAGACGGAGGCGGACTGGACGGGGACAGCCACTACCAGAGGGACGGCACCGGTCCATCGCGCTCGGGCTCAAAAGACGGAGATCTGGCGAGCGAGTTGACCGAAGTCAAACCAAAAATCACCGCGTGGGAGGCGGGCTGGAACGTCACGAATGCGATCCAGGTAAAGACGCACTTCACGGATTATTAACGCGCGGTCCCGGTGCTTGGCTCTAATTGGCCGAGTCGCCTCCAGAGCAGCTTGTGAAATTTGAGATAAACGCACACCTGCGACCGCATAAAAAAAAAAAAAAAAAGGTTGATTAAAATATTCATGATCAAAACACCAGGTTATGTCCATTTGAAAGAACTTCGCAAGTTGACGTTTTTTTTTTTTAATAATGCTGTAAAAAGAAAAAGAAAAAAAGATTCACCCAAATTACTTTTATCTTAACAATGGCAGCCTGCTTGACCCCAACAACCTTTTTATTGTGATATATTTTTCATTGTATCAGAGCAGAGATTTGAGAACAGCTAAGGTGTTACAATGCGCTGAAAAAAGGGAGGTAGTTGATGCCCTGTGGCCCCCCCCCCCCCTCCTTTCATCCTCCTCCTTCTCCTCCCCTCAACACACACATTCTTTGTCTGTATAGTGATGCCCAGTGTCACCGATGCACGCGCCTGATAACCGCTCAACTAATACACCGCGTGTCAATGAATAAATTAATATGTAAAGACAAACACAATCCTTGTGTAGACTTCGAGAGAGATATCTGAAGCCTATTTTCTCCCCATCTTTTTCTATTGTTTGGTTTTTTTTTTTTAAAGGCACGTTATTAATTACAATATAAAGACTTAGTAAGGAAATAGGTTAAGATGTCTGGACACATAGGCCTACTTTTAAACAATAAAATGTATTGAGCCACATTTATTCCAAAGGTGTCTTAGCAATTGCATTTGCGTACAGAAATAAGTACCAGAATAGAGATATTTATTTTTTGCGGAACTATCATTTAAAGTGCGAGGATTTACTCGAGAATGGAGCACAGAGGCTCTGCGACAAAAAATCTCTGGACGCGATCTTTTTCATGCCTCATCACGCCTGTTGTCACGGCGGTCACCGTGACGTCAGAGCGTGTCTCCTCCAGTTTGTGGTGACGTCAGAAGCGGGCGGATGCGCTCAAAGCGAAGTGGAAAACCCTCAACATCTAAATGGGAGGGACATCGTTGAAGAGTCAGGCAGACCGAAGACAAGGCCCGAATCATGAGATTTTGTTTAATTGAAATAAAATACGTTGTGTTCAGAAAAAAAAGTATTACTGATTCATATTTAATCACCAACAGTTGAACCCATTCACAATGTTTTTGCCTTTCTTTTTTTTATGTTTATAGGGGATGTTCGTTCTTGGGTTGCCCTACGCCATCCTGCACGGAGGATACCTCGGACTTTTTCTCATTATTTTCGCCGCCGTGGTGTGCTGTTACACGGGGAAAATCCTCATTGCCTGTCTGTACGAGGAGGACGAAGACGGACAGCTCGTCCGTGTGCGGGAATCCTATGTGGACATTGCCAACGCCTGCTGCGCGCCCAGATTCCCGTCCTTGGGTGGCCATATCGTGAATGTAGCCCAAATCATAGAGCTGGTGATGACTTGCATCCTGTATGTGGTGGTCAGTGGTAACCTCATGTATAACAGCTTCCCCAACATGCCAATTTCCCAGAAGTCGTGGGCCATCATCGCCACCGCCGCTCTCCTGCCCTGCGCCTTCCTCAAGAACCTGAAAGCCGTCTCCAAGTTCAGCTTGCTGTGCACGATGGCCCACTTTGTCATCAACGTCCTGGTGATAGCCTACTGCCTCTCCAGGGCGAGGGACTGGGCGTGGGACAAGGTCAAGTTTTACATCGACGTCAAGAAGTTCCCGATCTCCATTGGGATTATCGTGTTCAGCTACACCTCGCAGATCTTCCTGCCGTCTCTGGAGGGGAACATGTCGAAACCGAGCGAGTTCCACTGCATGATGAACTGGACTCACATCGCTGCCTGCATCCTCAAGGGCCTGTTCGCCCTAGTGGCCTACCTGACCTGGGCTGACACAACCAAGGAGGTCATCACAGACAACCTGCCCTCAACCATCAGAGCTGTCGTCAACCTCTTTCTCGTGGCCAAAGCCTTGCTGTCGTATCCGCTGCCGTTTTTCGCTGCTGTCGAGGTATTTGAGAAGTCGTTTTTCAACGACGGAGGACGTGCGTCCTTTCCAGATTGCTACGGGGGCGATGGACGCCTAAAATCCTGGGGACTGAGTCTCCGCTGCATCCTTGTTGTGTTCACCTTGCTCATGGCGATCTATGTGCCACATTTCGCCCTCCTCATGGGTCTCACTGGCAGCCTGACAGGGGCGGGCCTGTGCTTTCTGCTTCCCAGTCTCTTCCACCTCAGGCTTTTGTGGAGAAAGCTGCTATGGCACCAGGTTTTCTTTGACGTCGCCATATTCGTAATAGGAGGTATATGCAGCATATCTGGTTTTATCCACTCAACAGAAGGTCTGATAGAGGCTTTCAGATATAACATACACGAGTAGATGCATTGCTGGAACTATAGATGTAAACTGCTAATCGCCATTTAGTGAAAAAAAAAAAAAAAAAGAAAAGAAGAAGAAACACGACTTCTCGGTAAGCGCAGCCCCTCTGCTTAATTCATGCGTAAAAAAGCGCGCTCACAACACACGTGGACATTTCTGCGTTCATACAGTCTTGCATCAATTCAGAAAAAAAAAGCGCGCACCCACACACACACACCCACACACACACACACACAGAAATAGAGTCCGTGGCCGTGAGGGAATCCAATGCATCCACAACACACTATATGGACAAGTACATGTTGTATAAATATGCGAACAAACGTACATATACATATTTTCCAGTGGAGTGAACGTTTACAACATTGACCTTAAACAAAATTGGGCATAAAGGGCAGTTTGTCTCTTCGTCGCTCTTGTGGTGCTTCCCCACACGAGACTTCACTTCATGTCACGCTAGAGTTTGTGATGGACGGACTTTCGACAGCATAATGTGATTTTAAGTTTATTTAAAAATAAGAAGAAGAAGAAAAAAAAAAAAACGTTATGAAATGCCACTTTCTTGTATAGGTATAGATCTGCAATATGAATATGGGCAGTGAATGTGGTGTTAAATCAAGAAAAAGCCTGCAAGACGGAACAATAACACAATGGCAATAACCAGCAGTAAAACACTCGAATGCGGATTGAAATATGTTAAAGAATAGCGAAGCTTCGTTAGAAATGAGGAAATTGGACCTTCCCCGAGCAGTTTAAAAATACTGGAAATGCAAAATATCAAAGTACGCAGCAGCTACACAAACTATGCATTGAATGTATGACATTTTACACGCACACGCACGCACACACACACACACACAGAGAGAGAGACAAATAATGAAACTGGGAAGTGGAAATGAAAAATCCTCCAAATTTCGATTATTCTGCGTGAAACTGTTAACAGTTTAGCTTTGATATTTTTTTTCTCCAATATTTAAAATTCATTTTGAGCTTTTCAAATCGGGAATAACCAAATTCACCAGACCTGAGATACACATTAAAAGCCCCACACCCTGGGCCAAATCTCAGCTAGATGGGGACCCCAAATGAAAAACCTGCACACTCAATTTACCATAATGTTTGTGTCATTGCATTTTAAAACGCACGGCCTGTTCTGAAATTAATTGGAAGAGTCCGGTCTCGAAAATTCGGTGTCTAAAAAGAAAAAAAAAGAAAAAGAAATCATTAATGAGGAAAATGTGCATACAGACATTTTTCATTCTGTGCAATCCAATGGGTCCTGTTGAAATGTTATAAAACAGTATGTGTAGTGTGTTATTGTGGTTTCAAAAAGATGGAATGTATATCTCAAAGTCGTTATCATATATCGTGAAATTAATATTAAAGAATAAAGAAATAAGTGAAATTATATTGTAAAAATGTGTGTGGTTTTATGTAAAACGAAAAACGTTCAGAACATGTATTTTTTTTCTCTATAATAAAAGACAGAAAATGGAGAAAATAGTCGCATTCATATGTTTTTAATCGAAATTGAAGCAATAGACACCGTGTGAGGGCTGCAAAGGCCTTAAAGAATACATAATCACGTGTCTGTTTGTGTGAGAGGGGGGCGGGGCCGATACGGGCCTATTCCGTCTTCACTAAATCCTCTTACAAATCCAACCAAAAAGCATGCTTTTTTTTTTTTTTACACCGGGCCTTGCACCCCTGCGTGCTCAAGTGAAAAGAACGTCGACAGATTTTCCGCTGCAGGCATGCATCAGGCCTTATGGTCGACCTGTTCAACTCTCCACTGGGATTCTTCTGCAGACATCTGGAACAAACCGCTTACTCGCCGACGTCCAGCTGTTGAAGCATCGAGCTACCTGGTGCACACGAATGCGCAGGAGGGTGCACACCGACGCGACTGGCTTAAAAAGAGAAAGTTCACATGCAACAAAGCTGCAGGGAGAAGTGATGAAATATGTCTCATGGGAATCACCAGATTACAGCTGAGAAGCACAACAGAAACCTCTTAAACACATTTCTCTGGAAAGTTTTCAATAAGACAAAAAAAAGCCTATCTGAAGTATATCAGCCATTTTCCTAAAGACACGCATCACCGGTTTTATTTTTTATAAACAGACAGAAAAAAAAACAACGCAACCGAATGAACTTAAAAGCACAAAAAGAAAATAACTCAAGTAAAACTCTGAACTAAATGAAGGAATTCAAAGAATACTTGCAATAATACGAATTTCCTTTCGTCACCGTCTCAGTCTCACTAAACGTTATTGGGCCTCGGGAGCCACCTAGTGCTCCAAAACAGAAAAGTGGCGGCAGCAGGTCCATCCTGTAGTCCAGAGCAGACTATAGTCGGGTTAACGTGTTCATCCAGCATGGAACATTAAACTGGTCTCCAAGGCAACAGCTTTGGTTAATATGACTGATAATTGTACAAACTATAAACTTTTTCAGTCACTGGCTCTAGTCAGTTTTTCAATAGTTTTCCCGATCGGCTCATTTAAAATGAAAAAATAAAAGGACCGTGGGTTAAATTTATACTTTATCAATTTCCTTTTTGTTTATCTCTAGACCAATCTTCAAGTCTTTCAACTCTACAAATTAGAAGGGAAAAAAAAGTCCAAATAACTTTACAGTTAAATATTTTATTGTAGCAGAAATTGAATGTGGAACAGGTTTATTAACAGCGTCAGAATTAATACCCAAAATCTGTAACAATTTCTCAATCCAAATCTAGTGGTATGATGGCGACCTCTGCTGGCCACGTGCTGCATGGAATGATTGAACATCAGTGCAAAGTAGTTAAGACACCAAGAGCCTGAACTGCACAGAAGATGAACAAACTAGGTTTCACACCGTTTAATTCCAAAGTGACATATCTTTTATTTCAAGTAACGGCATCTCAGAAAAGCTCAATAAAATTTTCATAATTACACAAAAACAGTGAAATATTTACAGGCAAGAGGATGCCATTTGCGAAACAAGGAAAAGGATAATAAAAAGAGGAGACCTAAAATAAACTTAACGAAGTGGCTCAAGATGCCTGCAGACAAAAACATCCAGATGAAGTGATTTTCATAGTCAATATAGTAGCACAAGCAGATTGTGATAGAGCAGCTGCACACGGGTGTTCATATTCCACACCTTTGTACAGCCGTGGTGTTCTGCACTGCTGCGCCCTCACATGCACAGACCTCGGGTGTTGGGTGGAGGAGGGGGGGGCAAAGAGGCTCACTGGATGAGCTCTTCGCTGGTTAGCGTGGTGGGTTTCTTGGTGGCGGTCTCGACCACCCAGGAGTGGGACAGGACTCCCTGGATGGGCAGTCGGTGCATTGGGTTGTGCTTCAGCAGCTTAGCAACCAAGTCTCTGGCTCCAGCACCGATATTGGCCTGCGCGGGGTAAGTGTACTCCACCTGGACGACAGAGACACAACCAGCACAAAGATTAAAAACAGATAAACTGGAGCACAAGGCCTGCAAACTCAAGTGGGATGAAAAGAGTTCTGAAACTACGGCGCTCTACAATATATGCCGATTGTTGGGGGTGTCTAGCTGTCCATGCCGTACCCTCGATATCTTGCGGTAAGTCTCCTCGTGGCTTTTTGTTTCAAAGGGGGGCTTTCCAACCAGGAACTCGTAGCAAAGGACGCCCAGACTCCACAGATCCACCTTTTCATCGTGAGTTTTCCCCTCGATCATCTCCGGAGGCAAGTAGTCCAGCGTGCCACAGAGTGTGGATCTCCTGAACAGAGAGAAATTCATAAAGTTAGTTTGAAAGCTCCCCGTGATGTAGAGGGGTGACATTTTTTTTCACAAAGAGAAACAAGTAATTCCTGACTTAAGCACAGACACTGAAGCCAAACAACAAAAACAGTATTCCTATCCATAACTCAACGCTTGCATACCTGGAGGAGGGAGTGTGAACAGACCAGCCAAAGTCTGCAATCTTTAGCTCCCCGTTGGCCCCGAGTAACAGGTTCTCTGGTTTTATGTCCCTGTGGATCACCTTCTTGGAGTGGCAATAGTTGAGAGCATCCGCCAGCTCCATGATGTACTAGTACAGCACATAAAGCATGGTGAGTACAACACGCATCACATTTGGTTTTAAAGCATCCTCTCAATGTTTAAACAATAAACTCTAGGAAAGACACTGAACAGAAACAGGTTTTTAGAATTAGTATACACCTTATATGGACTTTAATTACTTACACTGAATACAATTTACATGTGTTTAAGTTGGTGATGTCAAAGTACACATTTTACAAAAAGGTCTTAAATGGGCACTTACGGTGGCACTTCTGGCCTCAGGAAAACACCCACAGCGCTGCAGCTCACTGTACAGTTCACCCTTGGGTGCAAACTCCAGGATGAGATAGACGCGCGATGAGTCGTGGAAGTAACCGTAGAGGCGCAGGATATTTGGGTGCCTGCAGGACGGCAAGGCAGAGGAGCATTCAGAGAAATGTTTTTGAAATACCCAGTCAAAAGAGCAAAGTGGACAGAACTAAATGAAGCCAACACGTCAGGAGGTCCAGTCAGACTTCACGCCAAGGTTTTTCTTTTGGTTACCAAAATGCAACCACTCTTGGCAAATCTTTCAAACAAAGACCAGCATGGGGCAATCAGGTTTTAATTTGAAAAACAAACTAAGCATGAATCTGCAGGTCTATGAATCACACGGTTGCAAAATACTTTAACCACAGTAACCATTGAACACATTTAAGCGGGTTTTCCTGGCAACGGCACACAAGGACGGCTAAATAGCTCAAGAGTGTGTTCACACTTTAAAGTGACAGGCTTTATAAAAAACTCCTGTCATTCAGGGGGGTGGCAGGGAGTCTACCATGATGTATTAAAGCAGGAGGACCGAGTCCTGCCATCACTGTTCGTAGAGACTTGAGTCTCGTGTAGTGCATACACACCAAACCAACATATACCTATATATTGATGAAGTATAAGAAAATGCATTCCAGTTGTGCACGCTTTGTAAAAGATGAGTTAGAAGACCTACAGAATCGGGCATCGTCTTGCCAGTGACTCAGAAATCAGGTCGGTAAAAATAGAAGTCCCAAAGCCCTTTTTTAATTTTAAATCATTATGACCACTGTGTCAAAATTGCCCCACTAGTCAGGATTCATATTTGGCGCAATATTGCATAATTTGAAGGACACATTACCTGAGGTGAGACTGGATCTCCACTTCCCTCCTCAGCTGGTGCTCCACCCCGGCCTTCTCTAGCTGCTTCTTGAAGAGCACCTTCAGGGCCAAGATGAACTTACTTTGCCGCTCTCTGGCCAGGTAGACGTTGCCAAATTTACCCTTTCCTAAGGGACGGCCGATGTCAAAATTCTCCAGACTCCACCTCTTGCTGTGTGAGCAGAAACATGCAAAGTTACTGACGGTAACAATGTGTCATCTACATAAGGTCAACACAAAGGTGCAATAAATCACTTACTTTGCTGCAGAGGCGTTTGACTCAGTCTTGACAGGTTTGTCTGTAAACAAAAAAATATTTTAGCATCCAAAAAACAAAAAACACAATTGATTAGGTTGTCTGCCTTTGTATTATGCTTACTCTGTGGCTTCTCCAGGTTTGCCGGTTCCGATGGTGGCTTGGCCGGCTCCAGGTTCACCTTGGGCACATTCGTCTTTGGTTGGATTTGTTGAGAAACACGTTTGGGCTGCGCCACACGGGTTCCATTCGGAGCAGCAGGCTTCACATTCTGATCGGTGGGGTATGCAGACTTGACGGCAACCGAGACATGAGACGCTGGTTTCTGGTGAGACACAGGCCGCAGAATGCGCTGAGGTCCATTCGACACACCTAGAACCCGCTGATGCGGAGTTTGTGTCACCACAGCCGTCTGTGACTGGTGTGACACAGGAATCCGCTTCGGGCCGTCACCGTTTGACTGCAAGCAAAGAAAATCCCCCAAACACTGAATAAACAGATGAGCATATTTTCTGGATGTGCTCTTTTATTGAATTCCTGAATCCCAATTCTGTTTTAGTAACACTTTCAACTATGCGTTTGGGATTCTGCCTGTGTGTGTGTGTGTGTGTCTACTCATAGCTGTGTGTCTGGTGTTTACATCTTAAACTTCAAAACGAAGTTGAAAGCTCAATATACATTGACGAAGGTCCGAAAAGTCAGCGCACAACCTGCGACAGTGATTTTATATTCATTAGTTTCATGGTAATATTGTGCATTACCTTCACATCAGGCCTTTGAACTTTCAGGTCCTTTGTCAGCTTGAGCCTGGCAGAGGAGTCCATATCCTGAGAAACGGTAAAGTAGAGGATCATTTAAACATTGTAGCCACTCTAGGTCAATTTACTTTTATGTTGTTCATTCTGTACGCATGACATCACACTTCCGTCCATCCTGATAGAGGGATCCTCCTCTGTGGCTCTCCCTAAGGTGTCTTCCCTTTTTCTCCCCGTTAAAGGGTTTTTGCGGAGTTTTTCCTGTTCCAGTGTGAGGTCCATGGACAGAGGATATCGTATGTATACAGATTGTAATTTGTGATGTTGGGCTATACAAAATAAATTTAATTTAATTAAACTTTGGTTTCTTTGTCTCAATGTTAAAATAGACATTAGCGTTATTACCACTAAAGCTGTGTGACGTCGCACAGCTGCTGCCTCTTCTTACAGACCATTCATTAACGAAAAAGGATAATTGAGAACACAGAGTACGAGAGGCCCAGTTTTAACGTTCTGCCGTCGCGAGGCGAACGTAACAGACGAGGACGTTAGGTTTGAGCTAACGTTAAGTTAGCTACTCTGTAACCACAGCACACAACACGACTCTACTGAACTCTACACGTTACTTACCTAAATGTCTTACTGCACAATGACCGGGAACAACGGAGCGATGCTGAACCCAGACGTTAAACCCAGAGTACCGTCGGCTCGGAAGCTGTAACGTCGCCGCTAGCTAGCAGGGACGCTGCTCGACCTCATCCAATATTTAGCTTAATGTCCCCGAGAGGTGGGTTTCTTCAACGCTATCGCAGTACAACTCCCCTAAGAGACAGCTCGTTGTAATAATAAAGGATGATTAATACGGATCAAATATTCGTGGATTCAAACTCCAAAACCTTTGCTAGCTAACACACTTCCCCCAAACTCCGCTTGTATGACTTCGGTTTCAAACGTCCCTCCGTTCAAAACCTTTAAATGCAGCACGGCCGCCTATTGGCTGAGAGAATGCTCTGTGCTCGCTCGCCATTGGCTGGTTTTAAAGGGTGTAGCGTGACGTCAGAGGGAGTCCTCCCGATCAACAGAGGGCAGCAGACCAACTACACCCTATATGAACGACACACATGTCATCTAACAATTAAAACTTACACATTCACACTAACAGTGGTGGAAGACTTATTCAGATTTTAATATCTAATTATCTTGAGGGTTACTTAATTGATACGAATTTAGGATAGGAATATATATATAAGTATGATGCTTCTGCCTTTGCCTGTTCAGTCATATTGTTCACTAGATTGTATATAGGGTTTACTCATTGTATTGCATGTGATGACTGAATAAAACCACTACTACTGAAAAAAGCACTACTACTAGATCATATAGATCCTTTACTTTAGTAGAAGTAGCAATAACCCCAAATACCAAGCATGGTAAATGAGTCCTGTAGTCTAAATCTTACTTGGTAACAATATGTGAGTATTATCAGTAAAATGCAATTAAATCATCCGAACTTGACGTAACATCTGGAGGGTACACGTTTACATATACAGAAGAAGAGGATTTGTGCTTTCTGTAACAGTTTTTACAGTTGATTCAAATAATATATATTGCTTCATTCAGAGCCTGCCTCCTCAGCGACAACTTGATTCATCTTTTCAAAAAACATTTAGTTTGACGTCTGGAGTGAAGATAATCTTAAAGTCTGAGTCATAAATCCACAAAATTCTCCCGTATACCCAATAATCAACTGTTTCTTTGTATTGAAATCTGTTTGGGTATTAATGTTCAAAGTTGAACCTTTCTCAGGATCATTACTCCAAATTCCCAGTTTATTCGATGGCTATTATTTATTTCAATTCAAATACAATCAGACACAAGACACTTTCAATAAATCATACCCTTTTTTTACGCTTATAAATAAGATAGTAGGCTACTTTCTCTCAGTGTCAGTGTTGGTGGTCATTAGGCTGCTGAGATACTGTTTTTTGTATGTTTCCAAGGAAGTCTGTTCAAAGATCTGATTTCATCATCCCTTATATGCTTGGCAACGCTGAGCTCAATGCAGTTTCGCTGACAGCCACTGGGGGCAGTAGTGAGCGCAGTGCTGCTCAACACCACTCCAATCGGTAAGCGAGGAATAACCAGCGCCATCTTGGATTTCACGGAGGTTTATTTTGATCAGAAGCCCTCACTTATCCTTGAGTTAGGACGTGCTTTTGCTCATTTTCAACCACCTGACATCAACCTTTCCCCTCCCGTTATGTCACTGAGAAGTTAAGCTTTCCGCCATTGTTTTTATTTGTATTTATTATAAACGGTATATCTTTAATTAACTTCATAAGTACTGAAGAATTGCAATGAGACGGTTAGACAGCACACCGGTCCTGCTGCATCAGGGCCACGGCGAGGGGGGCTTCACCAGCAGTGACTCATTTAACCCGCGGCACATATTAGCAATTTCACCATTATACAGAGACATATTTATTACATGCCGAATGATAGGAAGGTTTGGCTATTTCGACATGTTATTTTTTCAACAGCCATAGTTTTATGGTCTTGAACCCAAACATTTTCGTATCATGTTACTCGCCTTTTTGTCCTTTTTCTGACAGGACTATATTATGGTTACAACATAATTGACAAAAGCAAAACAAAATGCACTCAACAGCCCTGTCATCTACACAGACATATGCTTCTCCACATAAAGAAACACCTAGGACACAGATCATACAGTAAATAACTTTATTTTCAACTATTCACTTCACACTTTTTTTTTTTCCCAGTCTGTAACTTAAAAAACAACAACATATAATTAACTTTGGCCCGACCTTTTCTACAAGATGACATTACATACAATCTTTTTCTTTACACTAGTCTACTTCTCAAGATGAAATTGGAAGTCTATCATTTGGCCAAAGTGTGGCAGCATAACTCTTGAATTAAAGTGAGTGACCAACGTTAGAAGAATGCAGTTGTACTGGTCCACACCTGCTGTAGGTGTTTCAGTGTGTAGCCTCTGATAATATAGAGAAGCACAGCACAAATATACCTTAATACCCTTAAGATATAATTACTTTTGGAATGCAGTCATTGACTGAACCTCCCAAAGGGAATCTATTTGGCAAAATAATTTACACTGAACATAGTAAGTTTTCACACAGACCCTTTTGCGACTTGAAAATACTTAAATTAGATAAATATCCACTATATGTTAGATATATGATAACTTATATTGAATTCTAACTCAAAAAGAGCATTTATCTTTCTGAATACATTTGATTTGCATTTCAACACCATCCAGGCCTTTTTATTTTAGGACCTAATTTACTGGCAAAAATATATATAACACACATACATAAATACATACATACATACATACATACATACATATACATATACATATATATATATATATATATACACACATATACATATACATATACATACACACATATATATATATACATATATTTGTTTAACATGTTTTATTATATTATCACATTCTGCAATTGGTGAAATTGTTTCTTTTAACAGCCACCCAGACAAAATGCACAAATTGCAATTTCAAAATAAGCACATTTCTCAATGTTCAACCCAAGTTGCAACTCACTACTTTTCTAAATAAATATTCCTGTTACAGGTTATATGAAAAAGTGTTTATAATAGAGACACTACAATTGTTACCATGATCACACTGCTGTCTTTTATGTAAAGAAAGACCTTCTCAAATACAAATTGTCTGTCAAACAAACATTCACAGATCGTCACACGTGTAGCAGCTTTTCATTGTTAACATGTATTATTTCGTAAGTGCAAATAAAAGTCAATGCAAAGGTCTCAGATCTCACGCTATTATAATGGAGGAACAGTAGTATTAATAAAACTGTTTTGATTTCAGCAAACATATCCAGGTAGTGAAACTGAAAATGTAACAAAACGTTTTTACTGTCGCGTTTAGTCGCCACACATCTCTCTGATTTATATCAAAGTTATACGAACGCAGCATTTGAGAAGGTCTTCTACGTTTCCTCAAAAACCACAAATATGGCAAATACCATGATCCCTTCATTTCACTTAAATAACATTAGTTATCACATAATAACAAAATACAGTCTATATTCAGGCGTACAGATGTCGCCTGGTGCAGTGTGTCTTTTCATTACTGAGGTCCCGCATGAAAACATTGTTGGAGATGGCTCTCTTGCACAAATAAACCGGTGACGGTGAAACATTTCATTGACGTATTACAATGTCAACCAAACCATTTACTCACGTAGACACTCGAAACCTCTTCCGTGTACCCTTGACATGCATTGCACTTGACTCCTGCCTCAACAAGGCCTTGTTTTTCTGCCAGTGTGTCTCGACAGGAGCTTTTTCCTCCCAGTCACCTCTACACGTCTCGCCATAACCGTTTTTTCTTTCAACTGTCGCTGTAAAAAAAGAGAGTTCATGCCAAAGGAAACTTCTGAGGTAAAAGTGCTGGACACAAAGAGGTGCGTCTGCTTTGGCACTTTCCGTGTTTTCAGCTCATCCAGTGCCTCGGATACCTCTTAGCTACATGCTTTAAACCCACAGATAACAGTGGAGTTTAAACTTGTCCCTGAGTCTCTTATCACTGCGGTCCTGCCTGGCAGCTTCCCCTAAAGACGGTCCACTGAATCCCTTTATGTTGCTGTCTGCTGTTAAAAAATATATATCTAATGTAGATAGTAAAGGTATATGAGATGGATGATTTGTACACTAAAATAATACAAAAACTCCAGAGCACCGAAACAGCACCAGAGCATCATAAAGGGAGGCTCGATGTACAGGCGTGCAGTTTCTCTCAGATTCTGCTGGCAAAGCGAGGCGGGTGTCATTTCTCAGTGACCGCGGCAGCCATAGGGGCTCGTATGGTCCCGCGGGCTGCGGCTGCCAGCTCCTCGATCTCTGCATTCAGTCCCCTGATTACCCACTCCATGGCTTCACGGCCCTGATGAAGAACAAACAAATCAATAGAAAATGAGTCCGTGACGAGGGAAAATTAAGAGAATTACATCAAGCTGAATAGATGGAAAGGACAAGAATGACCTGTTGTCACGAAAAGAAAAGAGAGCAGTGGTTCTCATCTTTCCAATAAAAAGACATTTGAGGAGAGATTATCTGAAAGCATTCTCCTTAATCCTTACTTATCTCCAAGTTTTGTGTTTTTTTTCTTGTGAAATATTGAATATTTTACATTGTTTCTGGGCTTTTAAGAGTTTTGTTACTTTGTAAGTAAAACAAATGGTCCAAATCATAATTGCAGGACCCAAACAATATTCAATCTAGATCTGTACTTCAACATTTATCATTTTGGGAACTATCAGAAAAGGGTCTCACACGTGTTTTGGGTTAAATTTTTTAAAAAAAAGAGCCTTCTCGGGGTATCTAACCTTTCCAGCGTTCGCAGAGATGGTGCTGGCCAATACTCCCTCCAAGTAACTGCTCAGGCTGATTCCTTTCACAGAGATGATCGCCTCCTGGGTCAATATGGTTCTGGAGTACAAAGAGGTTAAAAGAAAGTTGTGAATGCTTCAGAAATTCATGATTCATCAAAATCCCTGCTTTGTAAAAAAAAACAAAACCTACTTCTCTTGGTCCTCAGGGTGTGGCTTGTATGTTAACTTTTCATCCACAGACACCAGGTTTGTGAAAGTGATCTGCAGAGGAATAATATCACAAAAGTAAAAATGATGTGAAGATAACTGTCTCGTGCAGTATCACAGCCCACAGCGAGAGTTTCACAACAGCGTAAAACAAACTTGAACTATAAAAATAGTTGACAGAGCATCGATCAAGCTATCAACCTGTGGAACAACCAAGACTTCATTCCAGAGATGCCACGCAGTAAGCTCGCATGTGTTCAGCAAAGTGGGAGGCACCAAAGGTGGATCTAGATGGGTGTTTTTGGTCAACACATCTTAAAAAGACCATGTTTTGTGAACAGAAGAACAGGTTGCATAAGCCACACTACCACACTGGTGGTGAAATCTCAACGTTAACCCAAGGGTGCCAACAGAGGAGGGTGAAGAGGAGGGTGCTGCGTCATAAGTACTCACATTCGAGGACTGAAGTTCGAAAATCTTCTCTTTGGGATCCACAACCGAGTGCTCCTGAACGTACGTGTATGTCCGTGCGTTACCAATGATCTGAGGGCAAAGACAGAAACACACTTTACTACAAACTGAAATAAAATGTCTAAGACTGTTTTCTTGCAGATGTTACTTAATCAATGTAAATACTTTTTTTTCTAATTACATTATTATTTTATCGCTGTTTAAATGTGTTTGTGTAATTCACATTCAGCGACCTCAGGCAGACCTCTGGGGACAAGTGGCATCTTTTAGGTGCAGTTTCACCTAAAAATATTAATATTAATAATAATATTTATAATATTTGTATGCGCGTTATAAAAATAAAGACTGACATCTCTCTGAATCTGATGTGCCACCCTACTTCTATAAGAGGATTTATTCAACTAGCTTGAGCTGTAATGAAATACAGGAGTTTTCGTGCATTTATCAAAACAGGGGTTATTTTAGTAGTTTATTTTAAGATTTATGGTCATATTTGTCAAGTTAAATAAAACTTGTTATCACCAATTATATGTTGGTAGACAGTACAGAGGTACACTGATGTCAAAGGAGGACGTCTTCATGATACATTCAGTTTACACCCACACACACTGTGGCTCAGGGGGATTTGCTTTCAGACAATCTGATTAAGGATTGCGTTAATATGCTATCCATCACTGGGACAGTCTGTGTCATCGACTGTCCTTGGAATTAAAGGGGCTATTCATAGATGTTGTCTCTGACAACAACCCCATCCCAAAAAAAAGGTCAAAGCTAAACAACAGCAGCTGATTAGCCAATGTTTACAGAGGCTAACACTTTATATTATCTTTTCCAATCTCATCATTAGTGAATTCAGAAAGCCGACAGAGTAACTGTGGAAAGTTCAAACGGCATGTTGCAGAAATCATGAGGCCTCTCCGTCACTGCCTTTTATTCTAGTAGTGACCTCTAGTTTTAGCCAGAGATGGAAAGTTACATCACATGGTGTCAAGGGTTTCACCTCAGCTATGAAAGAAATGACACTACCGTGTCCTGTACAACATGAGCCGTGGCACATAGCCATGAACTCCATTCAGCAAACCAGGTCTGTCCCTGGACACAAATAGCCTCGGGGGTTAATGTCATGCTCAAAGGCTGGAAAGCATTAACCTGCACCATCTCTGCTACGTAACGTACTCGGGCTATAACCAGGAGCACAAACTTGCAGGTCAGGTCATGTGCTTCCCCATTCAGAGTCACATGTGTACATTTTAAGTGTGACCAAAGCAGTCCCACTACGAGGCTGCGGCAGCAAAACATTTGACAACGATGCCCGACAGGAGGGCAGTTTTGAAAACTCACAGATTTCACGATGGATGGGAGACCCCACTCTGTGCCGAGCAGCCTTTTACTGTGGAGGCGTCCCTGTTTGTCGATGCTTCGGTCCAAAACATCCACTCCGATCACACTGGGGTTCATGGGGTTGGGATACTTCTGCATAGCAGCCTTGGTCACCGTCTCCCAAGGATGGCTGTTGAAGGAAAGCCAAAAAAAATAAATACTATTGAAGCATTGCAATAACAAAAAAACTGCAAATGCACACACTGACTAAATGACAATCTGATAGTGAGTTACTCTACTTACAAACATGTCTTTAGGATTAAAAGGGAAAACAAAAACTGATATTCAACTGAACTTACTTTTGATATTTTCATGATAAAACTCAATATCCTACATTCTTAGTTTTTAAACAAATTGCTTATGTGCAGTAGTGGAAAGTAACTATGTACATCTACTGAAGTTCTCTACGCAAGTACAATTTTGAAGTACATTTCACTTTGGTCTTGTTATTTCACAGTACTTTGAGCTTCCCCACTACATTTCAGAGGGAAACATTGTAGGCTAGTTTTTGCTCCTTTACATTTAACATATATGATCAACTTATAAACTAGCATGCATTGTTACAGATTAAACTATACACTAGTATATAGTTAACATTTGACCAACTACAACAGTAAAATGCTAATTACACAATAAAGCGTCAGTGGTAATACTCCATTAATACATTATATAAAAGTATACCACATACGGGGGCCATTTGCCTGCACTAATTTGCTTTTCCTTGGATACTAGTACATTCAGCTCATAATACCTAGATAGGGTACCTTTACTAGGATCTGAACACTTTCATCACTGCTTATGGAACATTATTCCTAAATGCTAACTTTTTTGGGGGGCCACTTTAATTTAGCCTGGTTCCAGAATGAAGTGAACGAGGTGAAACGAAATGGCATCCAGTCTCAGTAATATCAGGTTTATTTATTTATTTATTTTTTAAATAGCACTGTAAAGTAAAGATGAATCTGAAGATCTAAGGTGAGGGTGGATGGTTGCCAGGAGATGCGCATGGACGCGACAAAGTAACCCACTGATGCAATCAGGCAAAAAAGAAATATAGGGGAAAGGTCACGCGCTCGTGTGGGCGGTCCTGGCCGTCAGATTACGCAATTTGACAGCTTTTCTTTTCTGCAACCAGTCATGTATTCACCACAGATACAGTTAGATACGATTACTTTGTGTATGTAACGTCACACTAATACCTGTTGAAACAATGTCTCGTTTAAAGAAAAAAGCTGCCGACTCCAGTTACATAGGGGGAACATGGCGTAATGTAAATTACGTTCCTAGTGTTAGCTTCTACTAACACTTAGGTTATAATAAGCAGCTTTTTTTTTTTTAAATTTGAGTTTTCTGTAATAAACCATGCGTGTGTCGTTAACCGGATTAAACACGAAGCCGGCTGACGTTACTTCACTGCCTGACAATGAACCTCTGACAAGCCGGACCATCTCTGCACACATCGCCGGAATAAAAAAAAGAAATAAAAAAAAAAAAAGAAGCTATTTAGCTACTTACTTGAATATGTGCTCTGATGCCCAGATCTTCATTGTTTAACGTTAACGAGCTGACAGGTGCTGGTGATGCCGGGTCGTGGCGTGGGTAAGCCGGTTGGACTGAGTGAAATCAGTGGAACGCTTTCAAAGACATCTACAAGTCTCCTCCCACTGTGCACACTCACCCACGTGGGCTGCCAGCTACGCACTTGCTTCATTCAACATGCCGCAGGAGTCCAGCGACTCGAGGAACAGCTGAATGAAATGCGTTATATGTAGAACTCCACAATGGATAAATCGCCGACAATCACACGGTTATCGCTGCTCTTCGGCTCCAGCATGCAGCGTATTTAATGTTAGGCTGCGTAACCTGCGGTGTGGGCATGTCGGCCATTTAACCTCTGATGTTACACAATTCAGCTCAGTGAAGGTTGAAAGTTCTCTGCAACCTTGAATGAAAGAAAAGGCAGCAAGATCAACACATAGTGGTGAAATCGTGACGCTCGATTAAGGACATGTCGTACAATTATACTACATATCAATGTGGGCTATGAAGTTGCGATGTTTAACAGGTTATTTGGTTTGACTCTTTGCAGCTCTTAACACCTGCACTAAGAAAGTGTCGTTTTATAGGACATGAGAGTCGGGACGTGAATCTGAAAGGTATTGAGATCATTGGCAGGAGAGCAAAAGCAGAACAAAAAAACGTGACTGCTACAATTATGTGTGTTTTTTCGGACTGTCTTGTGAGGTACTTAATTATTATAATTTTTTTTCTTCTTCAGGACCATCAAAAGACAAGGGATCTGTGATGAGGGGTTGCAAATGCTTTTTTGGGGGGGTAACTAGAGGTCATGAAGGTATAGACCCACCGGTCTGTTGAGTGCTGGTTATGCTATTTACTAGGCACCAACAAGTAGTTTCTTTAATCTGAGAATGGCAGCTCCTATGATAAGTTATGGTTATCCATTACACTTGATACACCATTATTAGTGCGACCTCTCAGGATCAAATAAGTTGGTAAAAATTATTTTAATTTTGGTCCCATTTTACTGCATATTAACCCGATATATGTAATAGTAAATTTGAAGGCCTTTCCCCCTTCTTGACCTCATTGCCTCCTTGTAACTTTAAGCAGATTGGCCTCTTTAAGGCAATCCTGCTTTTGTCATCTTAACCAATATTCACATGTGGGTTACATGCTTAGCTGGTGGTTGGTTAGCCCCTTTATCCCCGTGAGTCTAGGCGACTATAGTGCAGTAGTGTCGACATCTCCACGTCATGTGTGCTTATCTCAAAGTGCACAGACGCTCTGGCCAAGTTATGTGTAATCTCTATGTCCCAGACTCGTAACAGTTGGCGGAAACTGTGTGGCAGCCTTGAGCAGTGACGGTGTCACTGTGCGGTCAGAGTAGTGTCCATCACTGTAGCCAAGTCTGGTTATCCAGTTTCAGTTCAAATGATACAACTGAATGAAAAGGAAATGTATTTCTGTATTTTTTTTTGCAATGTAATGAATGTACCCTTAATAAGAAATGCTCAATATTTGGTGTTGCTGTTTTTATTACCATCATAACTTATAAACACTTAATGCAACATTTACATTTCTTTATTTGTATGGCTGTGGATTATATAGAGCTGGCATAACATAAACTTTTCCTTAGTGTACATACAAACATTTTCATGATTTTCAAATTTTACTATAAAAGAAAGAACTTCTAAAAAAAAAAAACATATAAGTACATATACATTAGAGACAATAAGCACTATTGTTAAACATATCACAACATCTTTTCTCAAATAAAGGCGTGTCTAAATCAACCATAGGCATAAGTTAAACTACAAAATAAAAGTTCCTTTTCAGACCAGCCATCCCACACATGTTTTACACACCAACAAGGTGTCACCCTTACACGTCACACTGTATGACCTACTCAACCACAGAGCCGTTGCTCGTTTCAGTAACTGTTTCCAGTTGAACTTCAACCCGAGACTGAACCTTTGTTCTCGCTGATGATGAGGGACCCTCCTCTTCTTCATCCTCTGCTTCCGAATCGAGATCAGCGGTGGCGTCCTGGTACTGCTGGTACTCCGACACCAGGTCGTTGAGGTTGCTCTCTGCCTCAGTGAACTCCATTTCATCCATACCTTCTCCTGTATACCAGTGGAGAAAAGCCTTCCGTCTGAACATCAGGGAGAACTGCTCGCCCACACGGCGGAATATCTCCTGAATGGCCGTGTTGTTGCCGATGAAGGTGGAGGACATTTTGAGGCCTCGGGGTGGGATGTCACACACAGCAACCTTGAAGTTATGGGGGATCCAGTCCACAAAGTAGTTGCTGTTTTTCTGGTGGAAGGCAAGCATCTGCTCGTCCACCTCTTTGGTGGACATCCGTCCACGGAAGATGCCAGCCACGGTGAGGTAGCGCCCCCTCCTCGGGTCGCACGCTGTCATCATGTTCCGGGCATCAAACATCTGCTGGGTGAGCTCAGGCACCGTGAGGGATCTGTACTGCTGGCTGCCGCGGGCCGTCAGGGGGGCAAAGCCTGGCATGAAGAAGTGGAGGCGAGGGAAAGGCACCATGTTGACAGCCAGCTTCCTCAGGTCCGCGTTGAGCTGTCCAGGGAATCTCAGAGAGGTCGTGACCCCGCTCATGGTCATGCAGACCAAGTGGTTGAGGTCCCCGTAAGTCGGCGTGGTCAGTTTCAGCGTGCGGAAGCAGATGTCGTAGAGGGCCTCGTTGTCGATGCAGAAGGTCTCGTCTGTGTTCTCCAGGAGTTGGTGGACTGACAGTGTGGCGTTGTAGGGCTCCACCACCGTGTCGGAGACCTTAGGGGAGGGCATGATGCTGAAGCTGTTCATGATGCGGTCAGGGTACTCCTCTCGGATCTTGTTGATGATGAGGGTTCCCATGCCAGAGCCGGTGCCACCCCCCAGTGAGTGAACCAGCTGAAAGCCCTGCAGGCAATCACAGCTTTCACTCTCGTGCCTCACTCTGTCAATCACCTGCTCCACCAGCTCCGCTCCCTCCGTGTAGTGGCCCTTCGCCCAGTTATTCCCAGCTCCTGAGTTCCCTGTAACACCAAAATAAATACAATAATCTCTCTTGTCAATAGAATTAGTGGAGGGAAAACATACAACATACTTTGCAATTATGAAAACATAACAAATAAAAACACAAAGCACAAATTGTGCGACTTCTCTATAGAGTGAACATTGCAGTGCATGTAGATTCTCAGCTCTATGTTGACAATGAATATGTTTTGACTTTTCTTTGGTTACATTTAGGTGATGTTTTTATCTACAGTTTGACTTTTTCTATGTTCTTTTATGGGTTGAAATTATCCTCCACTCTCTCTGATGTCTGAAACATTTTCAATAGCATTGGATAAAGAAGTAGATGGTTGAAAATGCTGAATTTATTCATCCACTAGTTGGGAGGCATTTGTATCCAAAGCACAAGTGTTAATTGTGTCTTTCCTTTTCCACATAATAGTCAAAATGTCCTTTTTATATCCAAAATAAAAGCAAGTTTTGCAGGTATTTCCCAGTATAACTCACCGTGGATGAAGTTGTCTGGCCTAAAAAGGGCTCCGATGCGGCTTCCTCTCACACTGTCCATCGTACCGGGCTCCAGGTCCACAAGCAGGGCCCTGGGGACATATTTACCACCTGCAAACAGAATGGAAGTTAATGACTAATATAATTAGAATGGGCATCCTGAACATTCATATGTCCTCACTTTGTGTCAAACGTTTGACGCCAGTTTTATTTAAAAAGAACAATTTGTGGATGATTGGTAAACAACTATGTTTGTGGAATAAACTAAATAAGAGTCCGCTATTAAATGAACAGTGCAGCCTGCATAGAGTCGTCACCTTGTGCCTCATTGAAGTAGACGTTGACTCTCTCCAGTTGGAGTGCGCTGTCTCCCTCATAGATGCCCATTGCATTGATCCCATGTTCTTCGGTGATCACTTCCCAAAACTAGAAAGAGAAAGCCAAAGAGGGAGATGATCATGTCAACAAATTTAAAGTGTTTAGTGAAAGACACGTTAGTTTTACACCTTTCACCTCTAGGACTTTATATTGTTGTATATGCAGTTGGGCACAAGTATAGTTTGATCTGCATGTACCCTCTTCAGTCTGTGTATGACTACAAAATGTTAAAATGCTCCTCGTTATTAATCTGTTGCAACTCATGAGCTTATTCTGATCAGATTAAGAATCCCCGCTACACACGTTAAAATTATGAAAATGTTTAACAAAATAATAACTGTTTGATTCTTGGCACCATTCTCCGGTGTCAAACAGTGTCCCTTTAGCTGTGACGATGATAAAAAAGAAGAAATGTCCCACCCATACCAGCCTCGCTTTTGGCCTTATCTTGCCCCTGAATGCTTCACAGGGTACACCCAGTGTCACTCACAACTGTTGATGGCACCATGCAAAGGAACAGTGCTTCTCTGACGTCGCTTCATAATTTAAAAAAATATATTTTTTATCATTTTACCGTGTACAGCCGAGATTCTTAATATGGTCAGAACAACATCCTAAAAGAATATAAATATATTTTTTAAATACATTTATTAAATCTAATCGATCACGTCGAAACATTTACAATTTTTTTTTCTACGATAGCGTAAAAAAAAACAAAAAACAGTTAATTTTCTTACAAACAGTGACTTCTATCATCTACATCATAACTTTAACAGTGTAATTTTATTTTATTACCTTTGAGCCGATCTGGTTGCCACATTGTCCAATTTGCAAATGTACAATCTCACGCATGATGATGGTGCTACAGTACACAGAGCAGCTGAGGTGTCAGATAGGCTTCGGTCCTTCGAACCAGTCTTTTATACACCACCCGAAATGATGTCATCAGTGATGTCAGGGAGTCACCCCTCTCTGTGGTATATGAGAGGCCCCTAATACACAATTAACACTCTTAGCAGAATGGTAATAAACAAAGATTATTTTCAAATGAGAGGGTTTGCAATACTTTTATACTCGGTATAAGTAGTTTAGGTAAGGCCTGTGTCTTCCAACATGCCGCCTTATGTTTCGTTGTATATCTGTATGTGTCAGTTTGTTTGCACACTGTATTGCATGTAAATGACACAATAAATGACTGATAATGAAGTTATTCAATCGCATTAAAAATAAATTAAATTATCAATAAAGGAAAAGGCATTTGGTAATTTCTATTGTGTAAAGCTGTGCAAACTTGGTGAGAGAACTTCTTAACATCTCTGTTGTTGATACATCATAAATAAATGGATTATCAACTGTTGCCGAAGAAAACAGTTGGTGCAATGATGCACAACAAAAACAACTTTATTATTTTGGTTATATTTGGCTAAAACACATCTCTGAGCTGTATCAGCGACCAAAAGCAGGAAGTGAAGAGAAGATGAATGGAAGTAGTTTGTTTCTCTGGCTGGTGTGAGATAACACCCATTTGATTAACTACATTAATATGATCATACTGTGTACACACACACACACACACACACACACACACACACACACACACACACACAGACACACACACAATTATACTAGACATGTTGTGCCGTCTGAAAGGAAGGAATAGTTTTAAATGACAAAAAATATTTAAATGATAAAAATGCAGACATTTGATAAAAGATTGTAATATAACAATTTGCTGAACTTTGATATTGCATACCTATTCTCCTTCCAGATGTTAAACAAATAAAGTTTCCATAAGTCTTCACCTACTAAATGTAATAATAATGGTGTAAAAATGGGCAGCAGTTGGGAGATGTGAGATGCTACCATCTAGAGGAGGATTACCAACATAGCACGATCATTGGAGCAGTTATAGTTTTATAGATTAGCAAATTTGTAAATTTCAGCATTTTCTGATGTCAGCAATTATTAAAGGATTCAGACTCCATCCCACTTTTTCTCTTTTTAGTCTTTTAGATCTGACATGTGAATAAAGCGGCTGATTGTTAATTTAATGCTTCAGCATGTGGCTTAAATTGTTATATTTCAAATCAAGTAATACGAATATAAATGAGTCACAGATAAGACCTAATTTTTAAGCAATAATTATGTTCTTTTATATTTACGGATTAGGGTTACTCAAATAATATATCTTTGACATGTCACATTATAATGCTAAAGTTTTCATGAATGGGGATCCACAAACTGAATAAATAGATATGTATTGTTTAATAGGACACTGACAACTCTCAATTGTATACTTTTAGTGCACATTTCATTCTTCTTTTGAATTGCTGTACAGCTCTTTTCATTTAAAAAAAGGTTTATTTAGAATATCATTTTAATTTAAAATTTCTATTTTACATTTATGATTCTTGACTTTTGCAGTACTTGTTTTCTTCGTTGTAATTATGCACTTAAACACCGAGGCAAATTCCTTGTATGTGAAAACCTACTTGACAAAAACCTGGTTCTGCTTCTGCTTCTCGATCACTCACAGGCAGAAAGGTCACATATACATAAATGCTTGTCGTTTGTTGTTGTGGTGAATAACTGTATTTTCCACTGTACCAACCGTCTTTACCAGTTAGGAAGCATGTGCACAAAGGTTCAGTGTTATCGCAGGTACACCTCGATACTATTTGGATGTTTACCAGATAGTGTGGCCTGAAGAAAGAAAACGTTGTGCTCTGAGTTTACAGAGTTTGGATGGTAGAAACTCCACAGGACAAGATTACCTTTAACTTGCTTCTAAGATTTAAGTCATTACATCTTTTACTCCCTCACAGTTGTCTGTTGGGTTTCACTAATGTTATGTTAATGGCTATGAATGATAGTTAGTTCTGATAGGGAGGTGGCACCTTGCATGGCAGCCCCGGCCATCGGTGCATGAATGGGTGTGAATGGGTGAATGAAATATGTGTGAAAGCAACAGGTAGAAACACGCTATACACGAACAAGTCCATTTACCACTTAGGAAGGCAGCAGCATTTCATCGATGACCTTTATGTGTTTTGCCCTGAGCTTCTCTCCCTTTCCTTTTGACGCAATTGTGGAAGGTGATATTTTGTGTGTGTGTGTGTGTGTGTGTGTGTGTGTGTGTGTGTGTGCTCCATACAGTCTGTGCATGTAGGGTTTTTTTTGATGCGCATTGAGAGGATAGAGGGAGCTGTTTAAAAATCCAAATCACCATTAGGTGAGGTGAGCTGACCGAAACATTTGTATTTAATTCTAAAAACTTTGCATTGATCAATTTAAATAATGCTGGGACTGTTTTGAATAACAGTCTTGCCATCGGGTTTAAAAAGAGTTCATAGAAACTATCCAGTGTATAGCCTATAATGCCAAAGAATAGTAGGAATGAGACATCAAGGTTTATCATCTAACCAAAGATATTGTTAGAGTCCGAATGTCAAATCTGAGTTTTAGCTACTTTCAACTTTTGTTAAATGTTGAAAATTGGAAACAAAATTGATTTAATAAAGGATTTAAAAGTAAAATACTAAATACAATCTCTATTGAATCCCAGCAGTCACAGAGATAGCCTAATATACCAGGCACATCTAATAATTTCGTTTTTAAATGTCTAAAACATATTTTAAATAATAAATAAGACAGTTAAAATGCTGTTTGTTCAGCTTATCCTTAACTTTTTTATCCATCATCAATAATATATAAGTATTTAAAATCTAGTATTGCTCCTAAATGTATATGATGGCATTTACTGTTTTTATACAATTTTTTTTAAATCTTATTTTATAGTTTTTCATCGTCATTGATTAATGTCTTTTTGGTGTATAGGTTGATTATCACTTTGCTTCAAAGAGGGCGCCTCTCCCCTTCTGTACCTCTGCTTCATGACGCTCCGGGCAATCATGTGATCCGACCCTGCTTCATTCCAGATGCGTCAAGTGGCAGCAAGGAGGAAACAGGAAGTACTTTAATCTTAACTTCAAACTAAAAGCCCAACTTTTCTTTTGCCTTGAGAAATAGTAAGAGTGACGTTTTTTTGATTGTTTGTGGATTTTCATTTATTTTTGCCTTGGAATATAAATGTTATTGATGTATGTTACATTATAAGTGTTTCAAAGTGGCCGAGACTAAGAAAAACCTTAATCATATGAGTTTGATTATAGAGAAGATTTGTGAGCATTGCAATTTTGTCAGTAAAGTATTTAATCGTTTTATCTATTTATACTTACAGTTATTGTATTGTATTGTTAGGTTGCTGTAAAGTTGTTGTTAAATGACACAAGCCACATTGTAATTAAACTTGAATATATATATATATATATGTATGTGTGTGTATATATATATATATAGATATATAGATATCTATATATATATAGATATCTATATATATATAATATTTAAAGTACAAATTTAAATAAATACATTACTTATACTTCAAAACAAATAAAGTTCTTGTTGGGGAATGCTCCATTTTATTACTCTTCAGGAAGCAGATAATTTGAAGAAATATTTTAATGAAACCCTGAGCAGATTTTTGAGGGGAAATATATTTTGGTGGAACCAACAACTTCATCATCTGAAACATTGCAAAGGACCCCAAGTAGATATTGTTTTTATATATATTATTTTTTTTGATCCCTGAAAGTTTGGGAACCACTGGCTTAATTTTTAACAATGTATTTTATAATCGTATCATTGTTTTATTATTAAATTTGAAATAGAAAAATGAAAAGCAACTGTTAAATTGCAGTTGAGTAAAAGGTACATTATTTAGTAGACATATAAATGTATTTGGTCACTTTTCACCATCGCTTTAAAGGATCAGTGTACTTCTTCCACCACTGTCACGAGGTCGCTGAGACCCATTGTAACTGATGTGACAGCTCATGACTCATTTGCTTAAACTTTCTTTTAAAAGCTTTTTTGTGTCTTTTTGTACTATTGTTTTCAGCATTTCAAGTATGTTGTTATTTTGTAATTTGTTGTGAAGCACTTGGGGGCGTCTGTTCCTCAAAGGTAATATATATATACATATAAACATTATTATCAGTAGTAGCAGTAGCAATAGTAGTATAGTATTATCATCTTTTGCATGAAGCGTCCATGGGGGGCTTTATTTTGAAAGCTCCGACCGGAAGTTGAAATTCTCGTCACGCGAAGCTTGACCACAGTTCTTCGTTCCCAGGGTTCCGTGAGAGCCGTTTGCCCCACCCCACCTCTTCAACGCTATCTATCTCAATGTACAATTCTCAGAGAAAAAAGGGGGTAAAAATAATTCAGAGTAACACCGCAAAGAAACGACTCTCACTTCCCCGACCGGTTCACCGGAGCAGACGCGGCCTCCCGGCGGTACAGCAAAACAAATAAATGTCTCGCCGTTGGACCACTTGATTGAAAGCACCGCGGTATGTTCATGTATCATGCACATGTAACCGTAATCTACCACACGGACTCAAAGGGAATACAAAAAAGCTGAGAGACTTGACAGCGAGCTGTACCTGCGCCCAACGGGGGAATAACGGACGATTTTCGACCAGTATCGCCTGGATACCGCGTTCTATTCAAGGACATCCAACTGCCAAAAAAAAAAAACTGCCGTTGCTCGCGCGGACAAGCTTTTCCGATGTGAGGAGAAACACCAAATTAACGTTACAGGGAGAGAAAAGGACGGAGAAGGGGCCTTTTTTCTTTGGGGTCTGGTCAAACCCTCCGGGGGGAGAAAAAAAAGCAAGCAAGCACCAGCATCTGTTGAAAAAGGGGAGAGGAAATAATTTTGACATCGGCTTAAAAACAGGATATTATTGATAAAGGTTGCTAACATCAACGGCTACAACTCCCCTCCTACCCCTCCACCACCCACCCAAAAAAAGCCAGGGTGTATAATGTGACGGGTGTGAAAGACGGTGGTGATCGAGAAAGAAGCCCCGGTGAAGCCTGATGATTCACGTGCCGTCATTTTAAGAAGAAATATTTATTTAAATTTTTCTTTTTTTTTTGTTGCTCTGTGATGTGGTTTGGTTAGTTGGGTTGCAAACACCCCCTAAAAAAAAAAAAAAAAAACCTGAGAAATATATATATATATATTTAAAGAGAGAGAGAGAGAGAGAGAGAGAAAAAAAAAGGTCGAGCGAAATAGGGTTTGTAAGTGGAAACGAATTGAATGGCAGTGTGAGGTATCTGCCGAAGATGGGCTCCGGAGGAGACGTTTGTTAAGACAATTAAACATAACGTGAAAAAAAAATACATATATGTTACAAAAAAAAAACGGCGTTTAAAGTGAAAATATACATCGAAAGAAACGGAGACGCCGACGTTCATTCATGTGCATTGCAAGGCTGGAGATTTCAGGTCCTCTCTCGTATCAATGTTGATGACTTCATTGCGGATTTACAGTGAAAAACACAGGAATCAAGCGTCTGAGAGGGCGGCATTGTTGCTCTGCTGCTTTTTTTTTCTGTGTGTGTGTGAGAGTGATCTCTTGTTGATAAATTGCCAGTAAATAGCCACATCCATCCATCCATCCATATTGTGCCAAAGCCTGGTGGAGCCCACCGTCTACTACCTAACAGGTTTACATCTGGCAACGTAAATGTCACCCATTTTGAGCCAGGTGTTCCTCTGCTGAGCCAGTCGAGGAATTTAGGATTGATTGACTTTTCTTCTGATCAACACCTTCCCTCCTTCCTCCTTCCTTCCCCCCCTCGCACCTACCTACCTACCTACCTACCCACCCACCCAGCCAGCCACCCACCCTGCCTCCCCCCCTGAACCTATCACTGGGTTTTTGGGAAGATGGGCTGTCTTGGCAATAGTAAGACCGAAGACCAACGAAATGAGGAGAAGGCACAGAGGGAAGCCAACAAAAAGATAGAGAAGCAGCTCCAAAAGGACAAACAGATTTACCGGGCGACTCACCGGCTACTACTATTAGGTAGGTTTCTGTCAAATTCACCATTAACGTGTGTGTGTGTGTGTGTGTGTGTGTGTGTGTGTGTGTGTGTGTGTGTGTGTGTGTGTGTGTGTGTGTGTGTGTGTGTGTGTGTGTGTGTGTGTGTGTGTTCGTTCAATTAGGGCCCATTTTGTGCTGAATAGTTACACCCTGCAAAACAATACCAGTGTATTTTCTTTATTTTTTTTTTTACATGTGGATACAAATGTAATAGCTACTGTTTCAGATTGTACCTATGTTTAAAAAAAAAAAAAAAAAACCAGGCTATAACAGTGAGGCATCAATATATGATGCAATGACATGATGTCACTACAGCGCCAGGTTTGACAGTGTCTTGACACAGGACAGTCGAAAAGCAGGCCTGTCTGCTGCGTTCACGGGTCATTACGGAGCGTGATTACAGAACATGTGACAGAAGGTGGACAGACCGAGGGACGGCTGGGAGGCCACACCAACGTGTGTGTGTGTGTGTGTGTGTGTGTGTGTGTGTGTGTGTGTGTGTGTGTGTGTGTGTGTGTGTGTGTGTGTGTGTGTGTGTGTGTGTGTTCACCTTGAGTCATTTGGCCTGTAGGCTCCATGTTTGATGCCATGTTTCAGATTACGAGCTCACCTTTGCCTAATCGTCTTCACACCAGCTACTCTGGAAATGTATTTTCTCATCAGTCATTGGAAAAAAAAAACTCCACTATTTATAATTTGATGACGCTATTTCTGGCTTTATCATCCAGGCCTCCATGTCATGATACAGTCTGAACCTCAAGGCCAAGGATAGTAGCCTGCCAAGCCTCTCGTAGTGCGGAGAGCAAATTGGGATTACTATTAGGATTACTAGCTTCCCTCGAAAGACTGTCCTGGTCATGCTGATCTGAAATCGATCCTAGATTTGTACACTTCCACTCAGGCTCTAAATTGCAGGCCTGTAGCCTAGCTCCTTGTGTCCAGGTAAGGAGATGTTATGGCCTGGCTTCTGTTATATTCAGTTCACTAGGACACATAAAGGACCTCTTTTTCTTTTCCTTGTGAGCGTCTAACGTATTTAATCATGCCAGATTTATGGGGAATGACATTTTCTTGATTCTTAAAAGTATTTATCAGGGCTCAATTACATCTCACTTCTGCTAAAAACAAAAACAAAACACACTTTGACAATATTCTAAGCTGCTCTCGCCTACCAGTTAGACAGATTCGTGCTGTCCTCATCCCTGATGCGGAGAGCCCCTCTCACATCTGGAAGCAGTGGGGGAAGAAATCCTCAAATCATTTACTTCAGTAACAGTAGAAAGCAAGGGGCCCCAACTACACACTGTTTATTTGTGGGGGTCAAATGCTATGAAGGTTTTGGACTACTGGTTTTATCTTCAGCAATGTGTCGTAGTTATAATCTTATCATTTAAAATCCTAATCTGAAGAGCAACTGCTTGTATACTAAAACACCAAAATGCCTAAATCTTCACAGATCCAGTATTCAATGACACGAGCTTTGAACCGTCACCCACTAGTTTCATGGATCCGATTCTGGATGTTTTGGTCTTTGCCCTTTTTTTAAAGGAGCTTTGTTCAACTCTTAATGAACACTTGTTTTTCTGTCCTCTTTCTGCTTTCAGGGGCCGGTGAATCCGGAAAAAGCACGATAGTCAAACAGATGCGAATACTGCACGTTAATGGCTTCAACGCAGAGTAAGTGTTGGTTACCCTCCCGTGTTTTGTTCTGCATTTCTGTTGTTAACCACACGCACCTTCAGCACATTTCATCACTGAACCACCACGGACAGTTCTGGCGGTTTTATTTCCAGGATGTAGGTGAGAAACTGATAATTAGGAGTGATTGTGTGACGCTTACCGGATCAGATATGAACATGTGTGTTGACCAAATACCTTGATAATGTGGTTCTGTGATGTTTTGTGGAGGACAACTGGTGCTTTTATAAGATATCACATGCGAGGACTGACCTTTAGTAATATTAGTGGCATGCCGGTCTGCTTCAGTCGGCTAGAACCGTGAAATGAGTTGGTTAGTTTGGAGCTTTATTGTCAACAAGGTGGTGATTGTCAAAACATGGCAGTGAAGACAAACAACAGGACAAAGCATAAAGAAGGAGCATGTCTTTTTAAAGGCATGACTGCTGTTATAAACCGCTGGATGAAAAAATGTATCGCCAACTGTTTTGTAAATGAAATGTCTCTGGGGTTTTGGATTGTTTGTCAGGAAACACAATACTTTTTGATAAAGTTGTGTTGAGCTTTTTGTTCCACTATTTTGTGAGATTTCATAGACTAAACAATTAATTTATCAATCGAGAGAATAATCAGCAGATTGGTGTGAAATATCACTAACAATGATCCGATCCGAGACGATGTTGTATCCACAAATTCATGCGGCCAGGTCTAATACTACCCACAGTACGAACAATAACCAAGTATAAAAAAAAAAAAATCTCATCATTCTTGTAGCTTCAAAATTAGAATGTAGCTTTCCTTTTGAATCTTTTTCCTCCTATTTCGTAACGTGACATTGATGTATAATTCTACTGATTATTGAAAAGAAACCTTAAAGGGATCTTAATCAACTGAAACTGATCACCTGGCTGGTAAACAAATATGAAATTTTCCTGCTTTCGCATCGTCATGGAGGGATAGACTCTTGTCATAGTTAAAACAAAACAATCCAACATGAAGTCTGAAGTCAAATGTTTTGGGCAGATTTTTGTCTTGTTTTGGAGTAAATAAAAAGATAGCGTGACACAAGAAGAATGCTTTATCTGTTTTGGGTTTTCCTGGAAACTTTGCCCTGGGTCTTTTTAAAGCCACCCTGCCTTATGAATGTCCTAAAACTCAATCCCAAATTGACGCAATGGAAACAATAGTGGCATTTTTCTATTCTTGATCATCGGTTTCCTAGAAAGTGGTTTTGGGCTAGGAGCATCATCATGTGCTTATTTTTGGGTGATGTCGAACAGTTGCTCCACACAGACCCAGACGCTCTGGTGTCCACAGACAAATCCTCAGTCGGCTCTCACTCCCCAGTCCCGTTTAGCTCTGGGGGGGGATTGTGGCTCTCTTTGGAGCCCGGAGAGGTTTCACCTGGCTGGTCCTCCTCTCCCCCCCCCCACCCCAGTCAGCGGCAGGTGCTGGGTGGATGAGGAGATGATGGGATGATGGGGATTAACACCGGAGGGATGAGGGTGAGAGGAGCAGTGCTTTTCTTCTGTTTTATAATCTTGTTGAGGTCCTGGTGGAGGAACGTAGTCTCTTATTCGTCGATTTGAATGAAATAAAGGAACGAAGAGCCGAGGCAAGCTCTTCAAGTTCAAACAACCCCACCCCCCCTCCCCCGAGGCAACAATCAGATTGATGATGTTTCTTTGCCATTTTGTGAAGTAATTTAAAATTTAAAGTGGGATCACTGGTTCCTTTGACTTTGAGAACGCTATGCAGTGGAGTCAGAACTAATTAACACAAAGAAAACTTCGTCCCAGTTGCTAGAAACCAGAGAATCAAGGCCTTTTGTTGTAGAACAGCATCTCTTGTTTATTACAATATATATATTGTAAAATTTCGGGCTGCAGGTAATAGTTATTTTCATTATTGATAAATAATTTTCTCAATTAATCATTTGGTTTGTACAATGTCAAAAAAATTGTGAAAGTTTCACAGAGCCCAAGGTGACATCCTCCGATGTCTTGTTTTGTCCAACCAGCAGTCCGAATCCCAAACTTTTTTTTCAGTTTACTATCATAAAAAGTGAATAAAATCAGAAGATATTCACATTTGAGAAGCTGGAACCAGTGAGTTTTTGACGATTAAATCAATTGTTTATCAAAATTGTTGGCATTTGATTTTCTTATTCTTATTATTGATTAATCAACAAAAGTTTATACCATAACACTACGGCAGTATTAGCAGTTCAACAAGTGTTTCCTTTATTTTATAATCATTACAGGTCGTCTGTCATAATTTATTCTACTCACTTTTAGTTTCCATGTCACGGAACTTCTCTCTCTGTTGTCTCCGGTAATAACAGTTAAAGCAGAGTAAGATATGAATGTAAGGTCATGTGTCACAATCCCTAACAATAATATCTGATGGGAGTTTGGCTTTATTCAAATTAAGCAATGGTTTGTTTTAGGGTGGTATTAGAGCTGTGATCCAATTTTCTGTCCTGATAATGGGACCGAACTGTTATTCAGTTTCACATTATCTTCCTTTTTTTGTTTGGGAAGGGAGGTTGTTTTGTTTTGTTTTGTTTTGTTTTGCCTGAACCAATCGCAAGCCTGTGACTTATCTGTCCCACTGGCGGCTTTTCAACATGACAGCTGTGCTGCAGTTAACGTTTTTCACGTCAAGAGAAGAAATAATTAAGTGTAGGCGTTGCTTTTTGTGTAGGTTGACTCAGTGAAGTGAGTGAATAGCTGTAACGTTTTTGGTCATCGTGATTATTGATAGTTCTTCTAAAGTTTAAAATATCTTCCGAGAGCACCAAACGTCATCCCACAAGATTGATATTGAGGTATCGGGTTATAAATATCATGTCAGTATCATCCAGTGATAATAATAGACAATTCAAACTGCTCACTAACAAACAGAGAGTTGTCCTGAGGAAATATGAATACCATCCCAAGGCTGAAAGCTTGTTGTCTCCGAAACACCCTTCGTCAGGGTTAAGTTTCGATTACAGCAGCATGCAGTGATGCACGACAGTTACTTTTTCACCAGTCACTTAAAACGGACTACATTCATCCATGCTTTTAATTTGAAATCCTTCTGCTCAACTCGAGTAATTGTAATGTCGACAAAATATACTGGACAGTGCACTTAAACGTAACATGCGTGGGGCTTGGCTCTGCTAAGTGTTGCTCTGGTGTACTGGGATATTGTGCTGTGGGTCATTCAGAAGAAATCCCACCACGCAGGTACCTGATTGTGTGAGCAGCTCTAAGGTTGTTTCATTTGGGGAATTTTAGCACCAAAACTCACTTTTAATTGTCAAGCTTTCCTTTTTTTCTGGTTTCTAAGAAGACGTGTGTGACGTTAGACCTTTACTTCTGATATCGCCGAAGCCCGCAGATTGCATACACTTAAGTGCCATGCTGTGTGTGTTTTGTCTTTATAACAATAAACTAATACGCAAAATATGGAGCATATTATTGTATTTGCTAATACTTTGGATCCTATTTTGGGTTAGTTAATATTGGATTTAGAAAAACACCTTAAAATGTACAGTAAAAGTTACTTAGTTACTTACTTAGTTCTGCTGTTAGTATCAGCAAGTACACAACAGTCAGGAGTTGCACTTGGTCAGCAGAATAAAGGTATCTGAGCAGCCAAAATACTGATGTCTGATATAATTCACCTCCAGGCTGACAAAGACAAGTTCGTGTTACACTGCAAATTCCCACCAAAACCTACTGGCACTACGACAGAAGAAACAAAACATTATTTACCTTATTTTGGAATAATCCGGCTGTTTTTATTTTTTTTATAAAAATATTTTTTGCCATGTTTGGTTTTCCAGCTGATAATTTAAATTTTTTTATTAACATTTAAGTGACTTTATTCACCGTTAACCTTCCTGACTCAAAGTGATAATTCTGTATTCTTGTAAATTATACTTTTGTGTACAAAAAAATAACCCTTATTTGTTCTTTACAGGGAGAAAAAACAGAAAATTCACGATATTAAAAACAACATTAAAGAAGCTATAGAGGTAAGAGACTGATCTTTGGACCCATTTTCAATGTTTTTCCTTCTATGTTTCAGAGCAAAAATTTGAGATTTTCAAATTTTTTGGGCCTTGATAAGAAAGTGATTAAAAAGTATAAAACCTGGCGTCCTCAAAAGTAATGATAGATTATTAACTTACTGTAACTTAACTTGTTTTGTGACTATTTTTTAAATATTAAGTAATGAACTTCCCGCAACGCTTAACCTTCAAAATGAACATGTAGCACATTGAAATTAAGCTCTTTATATTTTATGAAATTTGTTCCCTCCATCCAGACGATTGTGGCTGCCATGACTACGCTCACACCGCCATGCAAGATAGCTTGTCCTGCAAACCAATGCCGCATCGATTATGTCCTCAACCAAGTAATCCAGAAGGATTTTGAGTTTCCTTCGGTAAGTTGTGCTTTACCTCCTCGGGATCTATTGACTCTCTGACTTCTGCACTATTTTATCATTTTTTTTTTTGCTGATAACCTCTTTCTAACGTCATCTGGAGGTCGATGTTGTATCGTCAAAGTAATGCATCTCATTACCAGAGGTAGTATTTGGAAACAATTTGGTACGGTAGCTCACACGGCAGCCGTTACGAATCTTTATAAGTCCACCTGGTGTGTTCGCGCAGTGACTCAGCAATTAGCAGGTGTGCTTCCGCTTGGGAGGCTGTCAATTGAATGAGCCTCTTACCTGAGAGAGCCGCACAGCCTATTAACACTAATTGTGTGTAATAACCCTAAATGTGTGTAGAGGGACCGGTCCTCCAGAAACACAGAGGCTCAGAGGGATTCCAACCCCTCCCTGAGCTGCAGTCTGCCCCCGGCGGCCTCTAAGAGACGCACTGCACTGTCAAAAATGGTAATAAGACCAAACCAATTTTTATTAAATTGTTTGATTGAGCTGAAACAATCGGTCAAATACTTGATTAGTTGATTGACAGCAAAAATAATCTGTGACATTTATGGTGATTGATTATCATCATTTAAGTCATTTTCAAGCAGAATGCAAAAAAAAAAAAAAAAAAAAAAAAAATGCGATGCTTTATTGCTTTTCTTGGTTTTATATCAGTGAAATGTTTATATTTTGGGGTTTTGGACTGCTGGTCAAACAAAACAAGACTTTTTGTATAGGTCATATTCTGCTTTTGGAAATTGTGATAAATTGATAATAAAAATGTATGTTTAGTTTAATATCAAAATTAAAATGTTGCAATTTTTGCTGTATTTCATTATTTAAATAAAAGGACATAACTAGCAGTCCAAATCCTAATAAATCAAACTAATTTTAAATTCTAATCAAGTTCAAATGTTTCAAAAGAAATGCCTTGTCTTATTTACTGGGAAGTGTGTGTAAAATCATGCAAAGTAAATCTAGATTATTTGATTTGCTATAACGGTACAAAGGAAGTGCGTTGTCAGATTTTTCTCAAATTTAAAGAGTGATATGTAGCTTTAAGTTATCAGTGGAACAAACATTTAGAGAATAGATGTGAAGTTGTCAAACTACATAAAATGATTAATCCAACTTTGAAGCTACGAAATTAGTAAGTAAATAGCTATTTGATCAATTGCATTTGATCTTTTTATGGAAAGTTGGCATCCACAAGAAGAAGAATGCCGTGTCCTCGCGTTTCTTTCCAGCACGAGAGCCTCTGTGTTCAAACTTGAAGTTTCCAGAGTGTAGATTTGTTTTTAGCAGCAGTGAGTGTATTTGTGTGTAAGCAAAAGGAAGTCTCCGGACATTGTCTCTGTTACTTCGTGGTAAATTTATTATGCGGGTCTATCTCAAGCTGACCCTTCCCTCGGGCTGTCAGTCACTAGACTTCAACTCAAGAGGGAAAAACAAGCACTCATGCTTCGATCTGAGGTTTTCAATGGGAGGGGGGTGGGGGGGGTTAAAGCAGCGTTACAGTTGTTATTTTAAATGTTGAACTCGGCACATTGATAGCTGGTTACCGAAGGTGACGTTTAAGGAAGCGTCAGTTCACAGAAGCAAAAGGTCCAGCTTTCGATTCAGCCCGTTGAAGTGAATAGGTGGCTGTTCAGGAAAGAGAATACAGAAGCAAACTATTTAATAGGCTCGGCCTCTCCTCCATCTCCTCTACCCGCCTCCCCCTCCTCCTCCTCCTCCTCCTCCTCCTCCTCCTCCTCAGCCCGCTCCCCCTCGCCTGGCCTTAGGGCCCACTGGAAACCAGTTGGACTGGTTGACTCTGCCTTCAGCAGAGGAGCAAGAGCGGGAGGGAAAATAAGCACACGGCCTGGATTGAATCTCCAACGTCTTGATTTCCTTTTGAGCTTCGTTTCTAATCAGTAATCCTTTTACTTATTATTCATAAAAAAGAAATGTTCTAAAAATTTTCTTTTGTAATGAAATGGATCCCGCCTTGATAAAGAAATGGTACCGAGGTTATTTGCTTTGACCGATCGCTGCCATGCCCACCTCTCCTGAGCTTCTTTGCTCTTAGTACAGTCGAGTTATTCAAGTCAATTTTATTTACTGTAAATACTTAAAAATCACAAATTTACCTGACAGGTTTTTACAGTTTTTACAAATCTTCCGTTTGCGACAGGAGAAACTAACAAAAAATAAATAAATCAACAAATGCCTGTTGTTGCTCATTAAGAGCACTTTAGTCAGTTTTATTTTTCAGTCTGTAAATTACCAGGGAAACTTTTTGTCAATGTAATTGAGGCCTCCTAGTTTTAGCTAGAATCTGACTTTAACTCTCAACAAAGACAACAAAGAGAACACAAATAAGATTTTTTTTCTTCTTTTTTTTTTCTAATAGTTAAACTTAACTTTTATGCAAAGTACTCTGTCTGCAAATTAAACTATGTTTACCGCTTGTATTTTTTTTTTTTATCCCAAATTACTTCTGAGATGAAAATGAACCAGTACTTGCTCATGTTTGACAGTTTTGTATTGTGGTGAGAGAAAAAAATAACTGACAAACAACACTGCTGGTTTGAAACGGACCTCGTCTTATTTATCCACCTCGGCCATCACATCTATTTTTCCCCAAACGTATTCGTCAGTAACATGTCGGCCACTGCAGAACCTGCCTACTCTCAAGTATTTCTTAAGGCCATACAGTGTAACTCTCTGGCTCATAATGGCGTATTTGTGCTTGACCGCGTTGTATGTGACCCGCTGTAGATCGTAGTGAAGAGATAGGCCCCTGTGTAGTGACAGCCAAGCCTTGTCTCCGTACAAAGCTCTCCGTTTCTCCATGAACTCGCTAAACTGTTCTGCTTCCTGCCTCCGTCGGCGCCCGCTCATCTGCTGCTCCTCTCCAAGCCGGGCCTTTTAACTACCGACTAAGCCAGCGAGTATCACTGCCTCCCTCCATCTGTCCCTCAACGTTTTCACCCATCAAGACTTTGACTGGAAATACGGCCTCAAGCCAGCGACATGGATGTCACCCAAAGATACCAACTCGTTGCTACATTTCCATCCACCGATGTGTGAAGTCAGTGTAGTTTATGTCTGATCGCGAACAGCGAGCGGTTTCTCTCCTCTTTTCTTTTCTCCTCTTTTAAAGGTTGCAACTAACAATTATTTTCCTCGTCAAATGATCTATGAATTGTTTTCTTGATAAATCTTTTTCTCTATAACAATATCAGGAAGACAAATGCCTGTTATACGTTCCCACAGCTCAAGGTGACACATTCAGATATGTTTTTTTTTTTTTTTTTTCCAACCAATAGTACAAAAGACAAAAATATTCAGTTTACTGTCTTGTAAGACAAATAAAAGCACCACATCTTGACATTTAAGCAGGAAATGTTTGGCGTTTTTGTTTTAAAAAAAAAAAAAAGAAAAGACAAACGATTATTCATTTGTCAAAATAGTTGCTGATTAAGTTTTGGTTGATCGACGATTAAACCCACAGGAAGATTTGCATCTTCTCGCTCTGGGCTGTAGGCGAGTAGCTTAGTTAATTCGCAAACATTGTGTCAATAAGCAACCTGCATTTTTTTTTTTTTTTTTTTTTTCAACAATTTACGTGACATTGGTGCCAAGTGTTTTATTAGTTTCTGTAATTTTGAAGGTCCGGGACAGGGGGGCAAAGCTCTTCTTCTTTTCTCATCTCTTCTCTCTGGAAAAAACCCCCCCAGAGAAACAAAAGATAAATATTAAGAATTGCTCTATAGGATTTCTTGTTTTACTGATACACAAACTTTTCCTTCAGCTCTTTTTGTTGATGTCATGTCTTTATTTCAGGGATCCTAAAACGAGAGTCTGACTCGTAGTTATTTCTAGTTATGGTATGCTGTTGATCCAGACCCATCTTTTTTTTCTTTCCAGGAGTTTTATGACCATGCAAAGATCCTCTGGCAGGACGAGGGTGTGCGGTCCTGCTGGGAAAGGTCCAACGAATATCAACTCATCGACTGCGCACAGTAGTAAGCCCCCTTTCCTTTTTCCCCACCTTCACACATACAATTAAACATGCATATATTTCTAAGCGGAGGCCGAAACTAAGACGGACTTCCCTTTTCTCTCCGTGACTCTTTAGCTAACACACACACACACACACACACACACACACACACACACACACACACACACACACACACACACATATATAATCACACTGTGGGGTGTTTGGTCGTTTCGGCATGTCCTTACTGTGAGGGCAAAGTGTCGAGCTTCATGAGGTGACAGTGAATGCTGCGCTTCCTACTCAGTGTGTCTGTTCGAGTGCGTTACAGCACGGAGAATAAGCTCCAGTCTCCACGTCCGTTGTAATGCAGAAACATGTCATTGGACGAGCTACCATGAAATTCAATTCATCTTGCACCTCCACCAGGTCTTGATCGCAGATTGGCCTGCTATGTATTGAGCAATGACAAAGTTGCACCGTTATGTGACGGAAAATAAATAACGTTTCTATTAGGTTGCAGTAAAGCCGAGTCATCACTGACCTGCTGGTGTTAATCTCTTGTTAATGTCAGTGTTTTGTGTATCGAAATTATTTGTCACAAAGGCCGAGACGTGTTATTTATTTCCCCCCCCAAAAAAACCTTCAGTTTCCCAAACCTCCCTGTCTCAGCCCTCCTCTGTTTCCAAACTTTCTCTTACTTGCTTTTCTGGTATTTTTTATTTTTTTTCTCATCCGCCTTTTGATCTGTCAGGCCGGCCTCTGTTACACGGCATGCAGTGGCCACATGAAGCCAGAGCTCTTGGAGGGCGGAGGCTGGCCGACTCTCGTGTGTGTGTGTGTGTGTGTGTGTGTGTGTGTGTGTGTGTGTGTGTGTGTGTGTGTGTGTGTGTGTGTGTGTGTGTGTGTGTGTGTGTGTGTTTACAGTATGTTCTGGTACATCGATACGCATGTGTGAGGTAGTCTTTATGCTGTGTTGAAGAAGTATCCCTTACATAAGTAACATTATCCATACCAAGTAAAAGTCCTGCATTCAATCTCCAACTTAAGTGAAAGAACATGAATATTACCAGCAAAATGTACTTCAAGTATACTTATTCTGCAGAAAAATGTCCCCTGTGAGTGACATATATAATACTGATACAATACTGAATTTGGAAGTAACAGTAAACTTTCATAGCTGGGCGAGCTAGTTTTAACTACTCTATGTAGTTAAGTGAGTTAGGAGGTTTAGTCCAGTTGTTCCCAACCTAGGGGTCTGGACCCTCCAAAGGGTCACATGATGAATCTGGGTGGTCGTGAGATGATTTGAGGGTGGGAAAAAGAGGACAAACAAAGTTCCGGCTCACACATTTTGATTTCTTATCTTGGACCTTTCTCTAGTATTTGCTTTTTTGGTGAAATATTGGATTTAAATTAAATTAAAATTAAATTAAATAAAACCTTCTGAGAAGTACGGCTTGGAAATCACTCTTTGGTGAACCTGTTATTAACTGACTTGAGTTGGCGTCGCGGCCGGTGTGACACAAGATGGTCTACAGTTAAAAATATATTGCATTTCAGACATTGCCTATTTTCTGTGTTTTTTTGTTTTTTTTCTCACAAATGTGGCGGAGTTGTCGTATTAAGTAGGAGAAAATAGAAACACTCGGGTAAAGAACCAGTACCTGGATGTCTGTCTGTGTCCTCGTCACTTCAGCTGCATGCATGACATGTGTTCAGTCGCTTAAGTGTGTGGTACTGTATGTTTTTTTTTTTTTTTTTCGTGGGGAGGTGTCACTGGAGGCTCTCAGGAAAATGATCCACACAAAACCCTCCTACCTTCCTTTTGAAATGTGATTGTGGACAGAGAGCGGAGAGACAGAACGATTGAAAAGAAAAACAATTATAGAGACAGATTGAAATAGAAAGAGGGCTTCCCTGCATTGCGGGACCTCTCCTCTCCTCTCCTCTCCTCTCCTCTCCTCTTCTCTTCTCTTCTCTTCTCTTCTCTTCTCTTCTCTTCTCTTCTCTTCTCCTCTCTTCTCGTCTCTTCTCCTCTCTTCTCCTCTCCTCTCCTCTCCTCTCCTCTCCTCTCCTCTCCTCTCCTCTCCTCTCCTCTCCTCTCCTCCACACCCAGCAGCCCCAGTGTTATGGATCAGATGCTGGGCTGGGTGGCCAGACCGGAAGTGCTCCCCTCCCCCCTCTGTGTGCTTATGTAAACGGAGAAGCAGAGAAAGAGAGAGGGGAGAGCTATTTTTAACCCTGGCAGGCTGCAGAAGGAGAAAGAATGAGCGAGTGTGTTTGGAGAGAGACAACTTCAGCATTATTGATGAAGGTTGTTTGCATTAAATCAAAAATGTCAACCTTGGATCAGTGCAGGAAAAGTCAGGACCACCCCGTACACCCCCGCCACTCCCTTTTTAAAAAAAACAACACAAATTCTGTCATACGATTCATGTCATGATAAAAATAAAAAAAGGGAAGAAGAAGTTGACGGGGCAGTGATGCTTCGTCTCCGTCCGATGAGAAGGAAGTCACTGAAGCTTCCCTGACTGTGTTTTTGCTCTGTCATGCTCCTCTATGATGTGTTTTTGATGTTTTTTTATCCACACTTCATGTGGTCACACACTTTGTTTGCGAAGATGTTGTCGTCCTTGATTACATGTGGACGTTCAACTGCAGTCATTTCGCATATAAAGTCCTAACAATGTGACTGTGTCCCCGAACAGGACGGAGACGAAAGGGTTTTGTTTTGTCTCAGAAGAGGAGGGCTGTTTGTCAGGTTTCTGTTGCTTCGTCCATCCTGAGACCATACAAATATTCCCCTGATGGTAAAATCTCTTTATTTCTGAAAGTAGTGCTGCTAGTTCCAACTTCCTGGACTCTTGTTGTCACCGTGAGGTTGCCAGGCAACCAGCGGAGGGCTTCAGGAAGTCACAGCATTCGACCAAAATATAGTCTGGCACATAACCTTCCATAAAATACAAAACTAGCCTTTGTTTTTGTTTTTTAAGAATGAAACAAACAGGATATTATGTGTTTAGTTTGTGAGCAATGCTAACCAGCTGGCTGTTGACTGTCTTCATGTTCACTGTACCGACATAAGACTGGTTTGATAGAAGCAAATGCAGATCTCTTTACCTGTGTTATGCTCTTGACAATGCAGTAACAAGTATCTGTTTGATATGTAGCGCACATGTTTGATATTCAAGGTGCTAGAGCATTTTCTCATTTGATTATATGAAGAAGAACTTCTTGTCATGAGTTGGTGGCTTCATTGGCATATTTAATGGCCTTGTAGTAGATTGAAATCTAAATCTAAAGAAATTTATGAAGCAAAAATGCCAAACATTCGTTGGTTCCAGCTTCTCACATGTGAGCAGCTTTGCTGCGTTTCTCTTGTTTTGTTTGGACCCAAAACCCAAATACATAAACCAAGTAAATAAAACAGTGCTCACAAAATAGTGCTATTAATCCATCTATATTGTTCTGGTGTGAATAGCTGACTGTTGGAGATATCGGCCATAAAGACGTCTGTCTTCTCTCGAATAAAATGGAACTAGATGGCACTCGGCTTGTGGTGCTCAAAGCGCCAAAAATACATTTGGAAAAAAACTCAACAGCAATGTCTCTTCTCAGAAATCATGACCCAGTTACTTCAGATAATCCACAGACCTGGTTGTGAACAGTTTCATAGGAACTATTGTCTTTCTACCGAACTACAATCGCCAACCGTATCACTGCGCAGGAAGTGTGAATCTACTGGTGGACGAGAGGCTCGTGCTGGTGACGGAGCGAGATGTAAACAATCTAGAGTGATAAATAGCTCCACGGGCGTCCAGTGATAGTTTAAAGTGGGGGTGCATAATTAGTGACAGGCAGGTGGAGGTGTGGAAGGGAATTTTTCAGTTCATTAAGACATGTAAGTGCCATTTCTCGCAATATATAGAGCCTTCAATCATGAACAGTAAAGCTGCTGTTTCACTATAAAGATCTGTTTATATTGCACTATATATAATACAGTGTTCCTCACTGGACTTTGTGAGACTGTGGTGGACAGACCCTCGGATGGTCGGGGTCACGCGTCCCTGTGAGAAAGATATATACATATTACAGTTAAGTGTATCAATCTGGTGCGCTTCTAGAGCAAAATGAAGAGATTTCGATCTATGAAGGAGGTTGTGCTCTAGTGAACGATTTGACACGGCAAAAAAGCCGCACCCACAATGCAATGGTGAACGAGACGTGTCGGGTAAGTAGCCGACGTCGCAGAAGCCTCGTACTGAGGATAGTCGCCGGGTTGACAGTCGCCCTTTGGTGGAAAATTTTATTTTTTTATTCCTATTCTAAGAGCCAGATATGATTATTTTCAATCCAAACTGACTGAGATCATTCTGCCATGTGTGAGGCGACACCTGGCTCGACTTAAACATAATTTTGTAAGCAAACACTTTTCTTACGTAGCTGGTAAGTTAGTTTGTTGGTTGGTTATTTACTTTCCCGACTCAGCTCTTCTACTCTCACTTGGTTTAAGTCACTGCATCTCCTGACGGGACGACGCCACGGGCGTTTTCCAGCCCCACGTTGTTGAAACAGAGTATCGGTAACGAGAGCAGCAAGTTAGTGGATGGAAGTTAGTTAATTGTCACCGATTCCAATCCAGCTGTTTCAGTCGGCATCGGGCCGCTGTGAGCATCGTTATCGGTGCATCTCTAGCCGTATGGTCAACAAGTAGTGACGCAAAAACATGTGTCTGCCCCGTTGCTCAGACTAGGTTAGAGGACTAGGTTAGAGGACTAGGTTAGAGGACTAGGTTAGAGGACTAGGTTAGAGGACTAGGTTAGAGGACTAGGTTTTGTTTTGGGGTGAACTGTCTCTTTAAAGACCTCACCGTGGGGGCTCTGGAAACTACTTATAATCTGCACTATTTTGTGTCATTTTATAGAGTCAATGATTATTTGACAATACAAATAACCATTAGTTTTCAGTTGGGTATTAACTCAGCATTAGGACATGAGCTGTGGCTTTTCTCTGGGGATTTAAGACTTGAAACCAACGTTATCAGAATGAGTAGATTAATACATAAAGGAAGGCAGAGCTCCCCCTGACCAGGTGTTTAGAGAAATTAATTGTGTATCTTGTTGAGCAGGAGAGGAGGAACGTGACTGAGCGTCCCTATCCGTTCAATATCTGTCCGTTTGTGTTACGTGTCGCCTGGCGGCGATACCAGCCTGCTTTTATCCGTCAATTCTCTGAAATCTCTTCCCAGCAGTAATATACCGTCATGTGCCGGAGTCCCCCTGATTTACTTCTCCGGCATCCTCCCTCTTTCTTTCTCCTCTTTCTCATCTTCTCTCTCTCTCTCTCTCTCTCTCTCTCTCTCTCTCTCTCTCTCTCTCTCTCTCTCTCTCTCTCTCTCTCTCTCTCTCTCTCTCTCTCTCTCTCTGTGATGTGTAGTTGTGTTTCTGCAGGGACAGAAAATGGCTTGGATTGAGTCTCTGACTCATCGCGAGGATGTTGGGAGTGAGGGGGGATAGGGGGGAGGGGGAGAGAGTATCAGAGATGGGCCAAGAAAAACAGAATAATTTTTTGGTGGGGGGGGGGGGGGGGTTGCAGCGTCTATATTTAGTGTGGTGTGATTCTGGGTATGTTTAGATGTGTTTAAAGCAGCAGATGTTAAACGTGATGTGTTTGAGTCTGGTTCACGTCTGAAGTGTGAAAGGTGAGCGTCTTTGAGAAGCTGCTGCTGCGATCTCACTGAAATGTGATTTTTGTTTTTCTCTGACTGCTGTGCATTCAGTGACTGTGCCGCTCCCAATGTCCAGCTGCTGTTTTGCAGGCCAGTGTTCCCAGTGTTCCCAGTGTTCCCAGTGTTCCCAGTGTTCCCAGTATCGCTTTGCACTTTTCTGTTCTTTTTCTCTTTTTCAACCACTGTTTGACCTTTTTTTTTTTCTTTTTCTCATTTTCATTTTGTTTGTATACCTTTTTTTGTTTCACATATCCGTCTCTTACTTTAGTCGTTCTGTCTCTTTGTGTCTCTCTGTTTTATCCAGTTTTCATTTCTTTCCAACATTTATCTCGGCCCTGTAATTTTCTTTTGTTAGTTCTTAATTTCTTTCTTTTGATATATTCTTCCTTTTTTTTTTGTCTTTCCGACTTCTTTTTTCTTTCTCGTTTCCTAACTTGTTTCTTTTTTGGTTTCTGATCTGTTAGTTGGGTTCTTTCTTTCTTTCCGTCTCTTTTTGTTTCTCTTTCTGACTTTTCTTTCGTCAAGTTAACTTTTCATTTTTTGTTTGTCCCTTTCTTTCCCTTTTAACTTCTTTAATTTGTTCTTTTTGTTCTTTGTTCCTTTTTTTTCTGTCTTGCACTTCTTCCTCCTCTCTCTCTAACCCACTTCATTCTCTGCATTTCTCTCTCTCTGTGTGTCTTTGTTGCTCGCTTTGTTTCTCTCCCCCTCTTCTATCAGTCCTTCTTTCCCTTTTTTCTCTTCTACCCGTCATTCTTTCTCTCTTTCTTTCTTCTCCCCTCTCCCCGTCTGTCTCTCTCTCTCTCTCTCTCCCTCTTTCTGGCCTCACTCCAGTCGCACAAGATTTGGAGCCGATTGTCTATTTATAGCGCCTGTGGTTCTGTCGCCATGACAACCAAGCTGGAGGCCAGGGCGCCAGGGAGCTATTTTTGGAGCAGCGCTGTAATGTCAGACACAGCCTCCTCTCTCTTTTCTTTCCTCCTCTTTCTCCTCCCTCCCTCCCTCCCTCCCTCTTGCTGGATGTGTGTTTGATTAGGGATCGGCTGGTGAAGCCTTTGGTTTGGTCGGCTCGCAGTGTGAAGCGTTAACGTACAAAGAAACAGCAAAAGCCCCTGGAATCGTTCCGCGCGGCGGGCCGTGCGCGAGCTTTTCCCCCCTTTTGAGGAAGCGCCCGAGACCATTTTCACATTTTTTTTCTGTCTTGGTGTTTAGGAGACTTTGTGAAGCTTCAGGTTTCTATTGTGCAGAGTCCGATTTCAGTGTCCCGAAAGGACAAATTCAAATGTTTTTAAAGTGTTCGCGGCGCTTAAAACTGAAATTTGCATTGCATTTCCAGGATGTGCAATTTAGCTTGAATACTTCATGATAGTGGTGCAGCTTGATGAACTTCTTAATGAGAAAGATTTAGTAAAAGCTGCTCGTTTTAGGACATTTTGTTACATTTTTTTTCTGTTTTGTTAAAGTCTTAACAAGGGTGATATGAAATAAATGTATTATGTGCCCATATTTTAACTCCATATTAAGTATTCTTATAAATAATTATTAGTGACATTGTTAGTAAACAATTTTTAGTTTATTAGTGACTCATCACAGATATAGCTAAAGAAGTTATATATTTTCTGTTGCTATTTTTTTTTTAACCCTCCTACCTGTTGCTAAGTTGTATGTATGTTACATTAAACAATTGCATTTTTTTAGCCAATTTTATTTTCAGTTTGAGAAAAGTATTACATTTGTTTTCTTCGTTAATGAACAAGCCTTAGTTTGAGATGATTTTAGCTTTTTTTTTTTTTTTAAATGGACATGAATTGAATATGAAAATAAGTTGCTCGTTGAACTTTTTAAACCCTGGGAGACATAAATGGAATTTGGCAGCTGTGGAAAGAGGCACTTTTAGGTGTGTGTGTGTGTGTGTGTGTGTGTGTGTGTGTGTGTGTGTGTGTGTGTGTGTGTGTGTGTGTGTGTGTGTGTGTGTGTGTGTGTGTGTGTGTGTGTGTGTGTGTGTCACAGCCGATCAGCCGAGTTTCTCAGAAGCAGGGCAAAAGTCCCCAGATGTTCTTTACATGTATCATAACAAACCCTGCCAAAAAATGCCCAAAAACGTTTTAAATGTTCACATGAGGTGAATATTAAATTATTAAATCTGTACCTTCAAACACTCCCCTTAAACCTGCTTATGTTATCTTTTTCATTAAGCTAATAATTCAGCCTATTTCCAGTGCAGCTGTACGCGTGGAGGCCAGACGAGTCAACGCTGTTGTGTGGCTCAGAGTAGCCTAATCCTCTGTAGAGCCGAAGATGTATACTAGCTCATAATCTGGGTAATCCTTTGTTTTAATACTGCCACTTTAACAAGATGAATTCATGCATTATAGGATGGAGGGTTATCAGCTTTGTTGTACGCTGCTGTTGATGCCTCTTAAGTCCTTCCAGTGTGAAAACAATCTCAGTTTGATTGTCGAGTCTCGATTGTTGGGCAATTTACAGGAAAAACAAAATCAAAGTCGATGCAATTTAGATTTTGAGTGTCCGAAGGCGATATAGTTTAAACATGTTGCTTCTTGTGGGAGTACGAGAAATAATTTGACAACTGTCTATTTTAGGAAGAAGCTTTAGATATTACATGAATAAAAAGAAATTTGCACCAGTACATTTTGTTGCTTCTTAATTTTGGGAAATGATATGTCAGAATTGTGAGTTAAGTTTATTTAAAACATCTAGTCTAAACTGGTGTGTTTTTTTCTTTTTACTAAAACTTTAGCTAAAAAGTATCCTGGATCATCTAAAGCAATAAAATATAAAAAAATAAAATAATACAGATTTAAGTACATAGATAATGTTAATTTTGGTTTGTCCTACATTAAATCCCCCACAATTGTTGAACCTGCATAAAAATGTGGCTGTACCAAAGTGAAAAGTACGCTAAAAAGATAAGAATATACTTTATCCTTTCATGTAAATACTGGAGTTATTTTCACTCGCCAGACAAGAGTCCTGTGTGTATATCCAGAGTTTAACTCGGCCTGTCTGCCACCCCAGAATAACCCTGACAGGTTATTCATAACACCGCAGACCTCTCTGTTACTGGGGCAGCCACTATTATTTAGTTCAACTTACTAGGCACGGTTATTATTGGCGCTACTCCTATTAATAGGGTAGAACTGCTAAAAATTGAGCAGTGTGTTTGTCCTGGGCGTGTCGCCGCCTCAGACCAGAGCTGTAGATAAACAAGAGTTGGCAGCCATGTTAAGTCACCGTTGGAGCTTTTAAGATTTTTGCTATATCCAGGTTATTTATGTGTTTGGGAGCTCAGTGCGGGGATGTTGGAGGTGGGTGAAGTTGGCTGGGTCTGAGCTGGATCCGGGGGGGGGGGGGGGCATGAACGGGCTGAAGAGCGGTCCACCGAGGACTCTGGGTGTGCTGGCACAGCAGAGGCGCTGTGATGTGGGAACAGCTGAGCCACTCGGCCCCTGCAGAGAGCCGATGGTACCAGACTGCTTGGCTGCTTAATTGCCTCCGTGTGTGTTTTTATATGAATATGTGTCAGTGTGCATTTGTGCAGAAATATGCACGTGGGCGTCTCTTTGTTTCCCCAAACTGTTTGTCCTCTTCTGTTTCTCTTTCAGTCTCATACTGACGCTCTCTTCTTCCCGACTCGGTGTCTTTTTTTTTTTTCTTTCTCTCCTTCGTCCGTGCGTCCGTCCGTCCGTCCGTCCGGTGCTGTAGCTTCCGCAGACCCGGCCCCCTGTTCCTCTCAGTGTTACCTGCAGCCCTCCTGTCACATTTCACCCCTGCCTGCCACATTCCTAGTTATCTCAGAGGGGGTTGCATACCTTTGGGCCTGAGAGGCTGCTACTAGCAAGCGTCTGGGCAGACGATCAGTCACAACAGACAGCCGTGCAAGAATCAAACGGGGTGGGAGAGAAGTAGTTTTGTCTACTTTAGCAGGCTTACAGGAAATGAATAAGTGGAGTTGGTTAGCGCTGCCCTGACGCATCTTGTCTTGTTGTCGGTTTAGTCATTAGTTGACCATGTAAACATTCACCTCACTCATTAAATGTGTCCTTTTCTGTGCAAATTGTCGCCTCAGCTTGAAAGCGCAATATTACATTTCATAAAAATGTACATTTCTTTTCTGACATTAATAGGGGTGGTCTGTATTTCAAATGAGGTGGCAAACATCTGCTATAAGACATTGCAGGAAACCTTTCTTTAAAAATAAAGCAATTTATAGCTTGCAACTCCATTGCTACTGTTTGCATATATCTTACGTGTTGTGACCCGATGAACCAAAGTGTGTTTGACCCTTTACATATTTTATTTGAATAATTTTTAGAGGCCTGAATATGTTTGATATCTAGTAATTCACAAGCAAATATCAAAAGCAATTGTAAAAATATAGTGTTTTGCAAAAATAATAATAATAGGGTTTTTTTCTGCTTTCCTATCACTTTAATTGTGTTGCAACCCAAAGAGAGTCTTAGTAATGCTGTGTTTCATCCGGCTCTGGATGTCTAATAAGTGCTTCTTAAATTAACCAATCAGAAGTGAATTGTTAAAAAGGTAAAACAAGTAAATAAATGCGTGTCAAACATATTTTTACTACCTAATCCACCGTGACTCTACAGGAGATTATGTTCTTGTTTATCCCCAAACTGACTTGAGATAGCACTTTTGATCATGATGGTACTGAAAATGTAGTCAGGCAGGTAGTTTACGTTTATAACAATAATACTCGTTTGTTGTTTTTAATGATTTTAATGTTCTGTGTCTTAATGCTGTATTTTGCAAATGTGTTGTCTAATTGTATTGTATTTTGTGGCTTCATGTGGCAAACGTTTGGGACCACGAGCAAACTTAATTCAGGGCCTTTGCAGGTGCTTTTCTCTGTAAATGTTTAAAAATGTGTAAACGGGAGACAATAAATAATAGAAGAATTCTAGCGACTTAAATGCAACCGAATGGTATTAAGTCTATAAGACCTATTCGTGAAGGCCTTGTGAGTGCTCCTGTGGAGGATTCTTTCACTGCTGACGTGTTGTTGCTTCACCCTGCAGAGGATTGTTGTGGGAAAACCAGCAGTACTAGTGTCTGATCGATGCAGGCTTGTGGGACACGTATGAGAGTTGCCGCTGAAGCTTGAAGATAATCACCAAATACCTCTCGGTGTAGCCTCGGCTCAGCCCACTCCTCTTTCCACTGTCTGAGCGGAGCAGCTCCTGTCCATCTTCCTGCATAATGTTTCTTCTGTACATCTGAGAGGACTGTCAAGACAACAAGGACATTTAAAACTCTGTCTCACATTTTGTACACGAGGAGGGATGTTTAGTCAGTTGGATCAACACAGACTCTTCTTCTTCAGCGTGGGATACATGAGAGGAATGTTGTTGCGGTTCCTTGACAGATGCACACGTAGAAGTATCTTTCTTTTGGCCTGTTCTGAGTGCTGACTTGTAGCAGCAGACACCTCCAGCAGGTGACCCTGATACAGTCATCGTGAAAGCATCGGGGCAGCTCACACACCTTGAAAAGCAGCAGTTATTATGTAGGCCAGTTCATCGGAACAATTAACATTCATTTGGGTAGGCGCTCTGCAAATCTGATGCCACCGTAGGCCTGCATTCCCGCCCACGCCCATACAAATCGATGTGCACACACACACACACACACACACACACACACACACACACACACACACACACACACACACACACACACCCACACACACCTCTCCTCCTGTGCAAGTATTACTACAGCAGCTCCATTGAGGAGGCTCCTCTGGTCTGACAGAGCAAACGGCTGCTGGTGACTCAGACTGATCTCACTGTGAATTAAAGAAAATGCCCCCTGGTGGCCGCTCAGGGACCACTGTCCTCCATCTTTCTTTTGCTCGCACTAATGCACTGGGATGTACCGGTGTGTGTGTGTATATATATATATATATATATGTGTGTGTGTGTTGGGGGGGCCATACTGTTCTCACTATGTACATTAACACAGCATAATAAGTTAGTCTGTATGGTAGGATTTTGAATATGACCTCTGTGGTTGTCTCCACAACTGATAAATGTATTGCAGAGTTGCATTCGGCAAGTGGAAATATTGATATGTTTTACTGTGTTGTTATGTGTATATAATATATACAATATTATTGTTTTATTATTATTATTGTGTGCCTGCAGCGCAGCAGCTGAGATCTAACCGGCTGTGTTTTTCTGTCCATTTTGCAGCTTCTTAGACAGGATCGATGTGGTCAGGCAGAACGACTACACACCCACTGATCAGGTGAGACGTTCAACACACAAACACTTGCAGTGTCATATTAAAGCACTCTCCGCCTGCATCTGTGCTCTGTAGTGCTGAAACAGTCAGTCAATTAATCATTTAGTTGATTGACAGAAAATCAGTCAATTAATTTATCAAGAAAAAGTTTTTCACACAAGACATTTATTCGACACGTCACAGCATGAAGAGCACAGATGTATGAAACACAATTAATGATCTCTGAACTCTATTCAGCTGCTTCTGTTTCATTTTTCCCAATATTGTGCATGCTGGTTCACTGTCACACTGACTTATTGGCTTTCTGGGACAGGTATCAATAATCAGAAAATGTCCTACTGACTGTGTCCTAAATCACTACCTCGGTCTCTCACCCACTACTTATATAACAGACACTCAGTTCACTTTATGGTGAGAAGTTAAACAAGATTTTGGACACTTCGACGTCCTTTTGTGTCACGACCGACGACCGTACAGTCACACAACTGTGATACTACGAGGGACTGGCTCTGCTAGCAGGAAGCCGTGCCGATGCCATAGCTCCGTTGTTGAGTTGTCGAGGGGCCTATATAGCTCATACATTTTAAACTCAGATTTCAGACACTGGGATAAATTGGCGGAGGGTAAATATAGTGCACCATAGAGCTAATGGGGCGTTGTTTCGGACACAGTTTATGTTCCCAGCTTTTCAAATGTGAGAGTGTGCTTCTTTTTGCCATGAATATCTTCGGGTATCTCCGGTTGGGAGTTGTGACGGGCATTTTGCACTATTATCTGACATCTAATATTATAAAGAATAAATCAATTAATCAAAAACAATTATTGACAGATTAAACAATAATGACAATATTTGTTGCACTCTGATACATTGTAATATTCAACATAAAGCAGCCGTCTTTTTTTATTTTTAACTATGACTTGAGAATGTTTAAAGTTTGCTTGATTATAGATGAACCGTCTATAAGTTGAATAGTTTTATTTAATCTATAAATCAAAAGAGTACTTGTTGTCCATGAGTTTATTTTCTCATATTCTTCCTCTTCTTCTGTTAATAGTCTCGTCCGAAATACCTTGTTATCCCTCTTTTGACAATCTGATGTCCATTTTCCTGACATCTCTCTTCTGCATCTCCTCTGCCTTGCCTACAAAATTTATTTATCTTAAACTATCTAACGCTGTCCTGTTCTGTGTCTGTTCTTCAGGACCTGTTGAGATGCAGAGTACTGACATCTGGGATCTTTGAGACACGATTTCAAATAGACAAAGTCAATTTCCAGTGAGTTACCACAAAGTTTATTTTTCTCATTGTCGGGTGAGAAAGTATTGGTCAAAATAAGAAGATGTGTGATTTCAATAATAGACCTCATGAATTAATGTTTTTTTTTTCCTGAGATGTTTAACTTTTATTTGATGGAGACGGTCTTGTTTATACATCGCTGTCATGTGATACACGTTTCAGTTTCTTTGCAATGCAAACTAAACTTTAAACGTCCTCTGTCTCACAGTATGTTCGATGTTGGAGGTCAGAGGGATGAACGTCGAAAATGGATCCAGTGTTTTAACGGTAGGATTCTTACAGCTTGAACTGCTTCATTGTTGTGATGAAACTATTTATAAATTACTGAAAGACGGTCATTGACTCGTCCTTTTTTTTTTTTATTTGTGTCTAGTTTTACCAGATTCGTGTCTTTGTGTGTTTCTAAATCTGAAGCGAATCAGGAGTATTGGATCGTTGAACTCGTCCTGTTGTGTGTTAATCGTAGCCTTTGATGTTTTGGTGTGTGTGTGTGTGTGTGTGTGTGTGTGTGTGTGTGTGTGTGTGTGTGTGTGTGTGTGTGTGTGTGTGTGTGTGTGTGTGTGTGTGTGTGTGTGTGTGTGTGTGTGGCACAGATGTGACAGCCATCATCTTTGTGGTGGCGAGTAGCAGCTACAACATGGTGATCAGAGAAGACAATCAGACCAACAGACTACAGGAAGCCCTCAACCTTTTCAAGAACATTTGGAACAACAGGTGAGAATCGTAGGAACTAATATTGTGATGGAGAAAGAATTACTTTTGACAGACGGTTTGGTTTTTTATGCGGTGGTTGATGCTTGTTTTTTAAACACACTTTTGGTCGCTAACGACAAACCCAAGTGGGTTTTGTGATGTCAATATGAAGACGAGCGTGTGGCATTCCCACACAGCATGTGATGAGCACCGCTGAAGTCTTCATACACAGTTAAGATATTGTTCTGATGATGTAATACCAGGACAGTATTTATTAGTCAAACTGTACAAAAGTAGTAAGTTATACTGTTTACTGCATCTCTAAAACATGTCAGTACCGTTTCTGCTGTCAGACACTAATATAAAAAAACAAAATGCATTTTTATATTAAAACTGAAACACCTCTTATTGGTGTTTAGAGGTGTCATGGGACGTGCGTTTTTGGCCTTTTTAATATCATCTTTTTCTCTATTCTTCTTTTTAACCCATTTTTAATTCTACGTTGTATTTTTGTAAAATTGTAAAAAGTATTTAATGCCTTGTTGTCTTGAAACTGAAGCCACTCTTTTTCTCCAACTGAGATCTCCTCATGGCTGTTGTTTCATGAAGTCTATTCTACTCTTTGGTCACAGATTAAGACGTTTCTGTTCAGTTTAAGTGTGCTAATACCACAGAATCATTTAAGTGCTGTTTACCAAAGGTTCTTCACTAAAAGAATAAATATGAGGGACCCTTTGAACTAGAAAGGCACTCGGGCCAGTCGTTTTTCTGTAATTCTGCTGACAAACGAGCGGATGCAAACGGTCCTGTTTACAAACAGGATGCACGTACAGTATGTGCAGTGGGCGACGACGCTGATTGGATACAGAGTCCTTCCTCCTCTTCTTCGTTCCCTGTTGGAGCATACGGACTGTTTATGGCAGGAGCTCTTGTTCTTCAGCCAGAGCCTCATAAAACACAATGCCACTGTAAAAGTGGGGACTCTCCAGCAACAGACCTGTAACGGGTCCTAAACTAAAGTCCAACGAAATCTGGCACTGAACTGTGTCTTCCTTTCCCTCCGCAGGTGGCTACGGACCATTTCGGTAATCCTCTTCCTGAACAAACAGGACCTGCTTGCTGAGAAGGTGTTGGCAGGGAAATCTAAAATTGAGGAGTATTTCCCGGAGTTTGCACGCTACACTACACCTGATGATGGTGAGAGGTTTGACACGGACATGATCAATAATAACACACATTTGTCTGTGGTTATAGTCGACACATTCAAATGTTCCACGTTGCGTCTGAATACAACAATCTAGTTAAAGATATGCTCAGGATTAAACAACACATAGCTCTAGCTTAACCACGAGGTATAATATATTAGCTAACTGCCCTACAAAATAATGTCAGTGACAAGGTTTCATTAAGTAATTGTTGTCCTTACTAGCTTTACCAGTTGTAGCTCCTGTTGAGCAGGAAGAACAATGTGTTTAATGGCTTTATTGTGACCAGTTTTCTTCCTCTTCAACAGCAATACCAGAGCCAGGTGAGGATCCCCGAGTCACGAGGGCAAAGTACTTCATTCGGGATGAGTTTCTGGTATGTACAAAGATCAAGTTTGACCATTTTCTTCATTTATTTTTCATATTATCTTTATTATTTAACCTGTTTGGTTCGCAGAACAGTGTAGGTAACATGAGGTAAAGACCAAATCTGGGAGTTTGCTGTTGAGTTTTATTCGTTTCATCCTCGTCGGGCTGTTTTAACATTTACATGGATGTGGTTCTACTCCACTCAAATTTATTCCTCTGTTTGACTTTTTTTTTTTTAAAGGAATTCCTCCTTAATTTTGCTATAGAATCAGTTAAGATGACTTGGATGACCCAAAAAAAAAAAAAATCACTATCAATATTTTTTCCCATTGTATATATATGCCGTCTTCCATCCACAACAGAGTAATTTCAAGTTACATTTTCAAATAAATAAATTAACATTTTTCCATCTGTATCAATGATTGTTAAAACTGCATAACTCAGTGGTGATTCATGAACTGAATGTTATTTAGACCGAAGCCGCAGCAACGGCAGTTGGACAGAAAGTCACAGTTTCATACAAACTGCGATTGGCACAGTTCTTCGGTGCTCCTTGGATGTGCCAACACTAACTTTTCTCTATTTTTGTGTCTTCTTCAGAGGATCAGTACAGCCAGCGGGGACGGACGGCATTACTGTTACCCCCACTTCACCTGCGCGGTTGACACAGAAAACATCCGCCGCGTCTTCAATGACTGTCGCGACATCATACAGAGGATGCACCTACGGCAGTACGAGCTCTTGTGATGGGCAGCGGCGTCCGGCTTACTTATCTACCTACCAACCTACTTATCGACCCCTCCCACCCCTCTCCTCCCCTCCCCTGCTCCCACGACCAGTTAGCCAATCGCCCCCCCCCCCACTTCCTCCAACTTCACCAAACGGCCGAGCCCTCCCCTCCATCCTGATACAACTCTACTTCTCCCGATTCAGAAAATCAGAACAGTGGAAAGACTTCTTTTTTTTTTTCTTTTTTTTTTCAAGGAAACACAGTTAAGGATACACCAACATTTCCATCAACCATCAGCCAGGACTCACTGCTGTACTCGGCTACATTTTGACCCAGGAAAGAGGGTCAAGACTGGAATCCCTCAGTGCAGACTATCCCTCCTTTCAGCTCTCTGTCTCTCTCTCAGATATATGAACACGCACACGCACACACACACACACACACTTGCAGGTACACACTACAGCCATTCAGAGCGCTTAGATCGGTTTTAATGTCTCATATCACACACACAGACTCACACAGACTCACACACACAGACCCTTGTAAAACTAAGTCCTCCTGCTTTGAACAGTTGTTAGAGGCTGAATTAAATAATGTATTCTGAGAGAGAGGAGTTTATTCGCTGTGTGCTGAAGACTGTCGTCTTAGGAGGGGGAGGAGAAGAGGCGAACAGTGGACATGGAGGGTGGCAAACTGATACCAAGGAGGGCTGTGAGCCTTTTTGTTGCCCGAACAGACGGACTAACGGCTGCCGGTGGACGTAAGCGTGACTCGATCATAAAACCACGCGGCTCACATGACCTGCTCTTCAAGAAACCAATCGAGGAGGGACAGCAGAAAAAAAAATAAAAAATAGAAATACCATACAATGCATAAATTCATGCATACCAGTGAACTTCATGCAGTGCAAAAAATCCAAGCTATATATATAGATATTTATATATGTGTGTATATAAATGTGTATATATATATATCTATATATAGATATATATATAAATATGTATATATATATATATAGATATATATATAGATATATATATATCTATATATATATATATATAGATATATATATATCTATATATATATCTATATATATAGATATATATATATCTATATATATATATGTAGATATCTATATAGATATATAGATATATATATATATACATATATAACACACATACACATATATATTTGTGTGTATATATATATATATATGTATATGTGTGTATATATATATAAACATGTATATGTATGTATGTATGTGTATATATATATATATATATATATATATATATATATATATATATATATACACAAACATGTGTCTGTATATATATATATATATATATATATATATATATATATATATTCTCCTGTAATAACACAAATCAACTTTTACGTTTTTGTTAGTTTTTACCCCATGTTGTGTGTTGGTGTACACTGTGTGTGTGATCTGCCTTTGTGCACCATTTAAACCCCCCTACCTACACACACACACACACACACACACACACACACACACACACACACACACACATCCATATCCTTGCCGCCCCTGTCCCTGCTGCTATTTGACAACTACTCAACATATGGAAAATAAGGTTTTATTTAATGAGGAAAACACAACACAAAAAGGAAAGCATGGAGAAAAAGAAATGACTTATCACGACTGGATGCAACATTTATTACCTGGAAAAAACACACACACACACACACACACACACACACACACACACACGCTCCAGCCCTCCTCAGTCAGTCCCCCCAACCCCCCTCCCCCCCTTTCCCACGCGACGTTCTCCCCCTCACCCTTGTCTAATTCTCTCACCTCTCCCAGTCCCACTTCCTGTCCTCCTCCCGGCTTTAAGTACGTCTGTCTTTATTTTACTGCTGGACTATTATTCTTGTACAGACTGTAAAATGTATTATTTTGTACAACTTTATTGAAGAAAAAAAAATAACTTGTAGAAGATCCCTGTGCCTTGATCACGACTGTACGTGTAAAAATGAGCTAATATGTAAGTTATGTTTCACTGCGCTGTACAGCTGGACGGGTCTGTCCCACCTCGTCCGTGCTGGCTCACCCCTCCGCTGGAGGCTCGGGGGAGGGGTATCGGATCGGGGCGGAGGCCTTTCGTCTGTGGCTTTAAGTACGTCTGTCTGCTTTAGTTTTTTTTTTTCCCCCACATTTGTTTGTTCCTTGATTAATTTGTTTTGCTTTGACTCTCCTCTGGTTTATATAATAGGATTTGGAAGAAAAAAAAATATGAAAAAAAAAAAAAGATAATCAGACACACCACCTTAATGCTGTGTAGTAAAAGAGACTGAACCCTAACACGATTTAATATATATAAAATATATTTCAGATTTTATATTTTATATATATGTACTGTACACTTATATCTATCTCCCTTGTGAGCTGTCCCCCAGGTTTCCTTTTGCTTTCTGTCAGTAACATCTGCATACATTTTCAGAAGGTGGCGTTTCTGGGTGCAATGGGATGGGTATTAATTTGTTTTTTTGTTTTTTTTTATTTTAGCTTTAACTCTTTTGAAGAAGAGGGAAATCCAGTTGCAAAACATTGCTTGTTTCTACATAAACCAAATTCTTTTTGCTTAAACAAGAAGAAATGGTTGTTTTAGTGTTTGGTTCATTCTTAGGCTGAGTATATTCGATCCTCTCTACATCTACATCACATGCACACAGCTGCCAGTTTATTAGGTACACTTGTCTTAAAGCACCGTCCTCCCTTCGTGTCCTCTGAGAGGTCTTTCTTGTATTTTGACTCCATTCATATCAGTGAGTATATATTAGACACACCTCAGTAAAACATAATACAATTGTTATTTATTGCTTTTATTTATATCACACTTATCAAAACCAGAGATTGCAAAGTGCTTTAAAAGGTAAAAAAAAAATGGAAAATACACAAACAAAGACATATAAATACAATGTGAGAGAAGTTGATCTATTCATAGAAGCAAATATGATACGCACCGTGCGAACATTAACAAACCTGCATATACAAATAAATACACATGCAAACAAATTCAATAGGTGATTAAGAAGCCTTTCGATAAAAATACATTTCCAGAAGCGATATTAAAGAGGATCTACATTACCACAAACTGCAGCCTCCAAAATGACAGGAAGGTTGGATCAAGATCTCTCTCAACAACTTCAACAAATACTGAACATTGAACCGGTAATGAAGTTTGGATTCATTGACTCCCTGTTGTATCAGACGGTATAAGTTTGGGCTAGGTGTGCCTAATAAACTGGCTCCTGAGAGTAAACTAATCCCTGTTTCTGACACCCATCAGTCCTGAGGAATATCACGGTTTTTAACCGTGAAACTTTTGCCAGAGTCACATCCTGCACGACTCACTTTTCACAACACAAGGGATGTATTTCATTGGAGCGTACAGAAGCATTTGGGGCTGAAATTCTACTGTTTTCTAAACTAATAATGTTTTAATGAGGATTTCTTGTTAAAGATTCAATTTCGGTCCCCACCATGACCTTGATATGCAGATGACATCGGGGCCTTATTTCTCAAGTCTCACAAAGTTGGATTGTTTATAATAATACACTTATTATTCACTATAGTTTGAAAGGCAAAACTTGAGGATGAGTATTGAAGGTCTTGATATACTAAGACACAACCAGGTAAGGAAATAGGACATAATCAGAAAAAAAAAAAAAAAAAAGTTTCAGCCGTTACCACTTCACATGATGCATGATGTTCTAGTCCAGCTTTACAAACAACAACATATCCCGAAATACACGGACTGGCTTTCCTGGAACACGTTCCTGGTCTAATATTCAGCATATATAATAATTTTATTTCTGAGCAAATTGAGAACCCAGGATTTACTTCTCCGGCTTCATCCTTCACGATCTACACTCGTGATAATGTGTCTTTATTTTTATGTCAACACCTCCTCGCCTGTGTTCTCCGCACAGGCTGCAGCAATACGAGGGCTTAATTTTAGCTCAAACCACATCTGACTTTTTACTCCTATTTTGGCACCAAGTGGTTTCAGTATTTGTTGGTTTTCCATGTGTAAAGTTTTCCTGAACATTTTGTACAAATACTTAAAATTAGATGTTTGAAATTGACATTTAGCTCTGAGGAAAAACAACTCTTGAGAGACGCGGGTGCATAAATATCAGGGCACAAGTTTTTAGATGCAGTTTAATCTACAATTAGTTCGCTCGTATTGCTCATTTGGCTGCCGTGTTTAATAAATAGCAAACAAAAGTCTTATTACAGCCAGGCCTGTACTTGCACTATTGTTTATGACACGCTGTGATTTGCAAAAAGGAGTAACATCATGTGATATGTTATTCAACTTTACTACGGCATTGAGATTGACTGACAAGCTCCTGGATGAAGAAATTGAACAACTGAGAAGAAGATTCCTCGGGAGATTAAACTGTGATAAATTAAACCACAGGATGTATTTGCAGCACACAGAACATATCCAGAGAGGTCTTATAATCGTGGATGTGCAAGAGGAAACAGCGTGTCGCAAGCTCGTCTCACTCTCGTTGAAACCTGGCTGATGCTCCATCAGTCTACTTGTTGGAGCAACAGGATTATGAGGTGAAGCTGGTAACTCCTTCAGCAATAAGACCCACTGACACCTCCAGAGTTACAGTGTGTGCAGGCTGACGGCGACGCCTCACAAAGAATTGCACTATTGATTCACAGTGGTTTAAAATTGTAAAAAAGTATGTGTGTGTGTGTGTATATATGTATATATATATATATATATATATATATATGGAAGTTGAATCCCATCTTTAAGCTCAGGTGAGACACCTGTTAACATAAGATGCTGGGAGGTTTTATGTTTTTTTTAATGCTTTGCAGCTGACAAGGGGCCTGTTGCAACGAGTTAATCTGCATAGTTTTGCACTATCCCATGTGTATAGGAATAATTGACACTTTCAGCTAAAGCCACGTAAGTGATGTTGAAGGCTAAATTTGGACTTTTCTGTTGATTCAAACGTTCAAATTTCCTCCATGGCCAAAAGAATGTGGACACCTGAACACTACGACTACAGTATATGTGATTGTTGAACCTCACATTCCCAAACCATGGCCATAATAAGATGCTACAAAAACCTCCAATATTCTGGGAAGGCTTTCCACAAGATGTTGATGGTGTTATACCAAATGTATATATATATCTATCCATACATCCATTATCCGAACCGCTTATCCTTTTTAGGGTCGCGGGGCGCTGGAGCTGATCCCAGCTGACATTGGGCGAAGGCAGGGTATACCTTAGAAAGGTCGCCATTTCATCGCAGGGCATATATATATATATATATATATATATATAACTATATATATATATAAATACATATATATATATATGTATATGTATATGTATATATATACATATATATATATATATGTGTATTTATACATATACATATATATATGTATATGTATATATATATATATATATGTATTTATAAGTATAAATACATATATATATATGTATATGTATATATATACATATACATATATATATGTGTATTTATATATATATGTATACGTATATATATATACATATATATATAAATATATATATGTATATATATATACGTGTATATATATATATATATACACGTATATATATATATATATGTATTTATATGTATGTAAGGCCTGCCCTTCATCCCAAAGGTGTTGATGGAGTTGAGGTCAGGGCTCTGAGAAAGGCAAGTTATTCCACACCAAACTATTTGTTATGAACCTCACTCCGTGCACAGGGGCATTGTCGTGTCTAAATATGAATGGGTATTCTCTGAACTGCTGTCACACAGTTGGAATCACACGTTTGTCTAAAATACCATTGTGTGTGGTAGCCTTGAGATTTCCCTTAATGCGAATTAAAGGGCGGGCGTCCACTAATCAGGAGGTAGGTGATTCAATCACTGGCCCTTGCAGTTATATGTGAAAGTGTCCTTGGGCAAGATACCAAATAACTCCCAACAGCTTCCCACCGGTGTGCATGTGTGTGTTATCGCTGCCGAGGAGCAGGTGGAACCTTGTGCAGCCTCTTCTACCAGTGTATGAATGTGTGTGTGTGTGAATGCTAAGATCAGAAAAGCATGATATGAACACAGTCCATTATTGTGTACATTGGCAACCAACTGATCAGTGATGTGAAAGCAGGTGTTTTACATGCAAGTCAAATCCAAATCCAATTCCTGTTAGAATAATGCCACCAAATTTCTGTGCTATATATTTATTCAAAACCTTTTCTAATAGACAACAAAATTGTCATTTAACAATATACAATACTTGAGCCAAAATTTACTGCATGCATTACAAACAGAGTGGCAATATAATCCACTTTTCTGGTATGTTATTGATAACTTTGTTCGATATGGGAGCACATAATGGCCATGCAGATTTAAATTTTGTAGGCAAGTCAATACCTACCTGTCGTGGCCATTTGTCCGATAAATCAAAAACAAACATAAATCAAAGGGCCACTGACGCACCGTGGGTTTTTGGTTTACGCAGGCAAAAGAAAAGCATTTTCCATGCAGCATTCCATTTTTCTCATAATTTATTTAACAAAACAAAACAAGCAAACAAACAAAAGAACAAAGGAACTCCAAGTGCTGCCCCTCCTGCTCAGGTAAAAAAAACATATGCCTACCCAGGTGTATGCTGGTCCTGTAGCTACCTACTCTTATATATAACTCCAGGTGCCCACAGTGTTACCCAATTAACAAACCAAAAAACTATGTATACCATAGTTTTTTGGTTTGTTCATTTGTTTATGAATTGGACAACAACAACAAATAAGTAAACTAAACAAAAAACTATCAAAAGAAAAAGCTATCCTAATATATAAAAAAATCTAAACTAAATAAGCAAACATCGAGACTAATTAAACAATACTACTTGTGAATAAAATAACTAAATACTAACATCAAATAAATAGCTCCTACACTACCTTTTAAATGTACTGAAAACTTTATTTTGAAATACAAACAGCACCGCATTGCTCGCACTGAACTGTTTTATTTTGAAAACCATATATCTGTAATTGACGTGGCGTCAAGTCAATTTGAAGCTGACCATGAGACGACGGTTCCCCCCCGCGCCACCAGAGGGAGTCCGAGGTTAAAAACAAAAGACAGATTCGCCAAAAAAGAAAACACGTGGGCCGAACCGGACGCCATGGCGCGCTTCCTCCCTGAAGCCCCGCCTCCACGTTTCCATGCATTGGCGCGCTTCGCCTCGGTCGCTGTGGCTCTCTGCTCCTCCCCGGGTGGCGGTGTTGATGTGACTCTGTCGCGGGTGGAAAAAAAAAACACACACGGCAGGGATGAGTGCGGCGGGTGGGGCTCGGTCCGGTTCGGCCGCCGGCCCGGTGCAGCAGGGTCTAAAGGAGGCTCTGATCGAGACGCTGACGGCCATCCTGTCCCCGGTTCAAGAAGTGCGCGCCGCCGCGGAGGAGCAGGTCAAAGTGTTGGAAGTGACAGAGGGTGAGTCGGTGGTCGGGTTATGGACGCCCGTTTGAGGGAGTTAACGGCTTTTAACGGCCCGGGCCTCGTTCTGAGACGAGCCGCACGCGGACTGCTGTCTGACTTCATGCTCCGCTCACGAGCAGCTAACAGCCCAAACGTTAGCCGGGGAACTAACTCACTATAAGGCCATATATACAGAAGTTAGTGATGACCGTGGTGGCTCGAGAGCAACCTGAGACCGTGCCCGGCTCACCTGAGCGGTTGGGCGGCTGCCTTGCTCCAACTGACGCGGTCGGACGGTTAAACAGTGAGTCAACTGTAACCGTTAACTTTAGCTGTAAGTTACAGTAAGCACATGGTAGGAAGAGAGGGGGGGAGAGAGAGTTGTGAGGGGTCGGCCTCAACAGTACAGCAACAGGGTGGTCAACGGTTTATTTAACGTTACGATACGTTACGTAACGTTTTCTCCACTTGTCACAGTTCTGAAGCAGCTCGAGCGACGCGAACCTCTCCTGGTCGCGAGCGCATTGGAATTCGATAACGTGGTTATGACAGCTCAGCTGTTAGTCAACCTGTGAACCAAGGCTCCATTAAACCGTTTGTACTTAGTAATATGTGTAATTAAGCACGTATAGTGAGATGCAAACCGACTTCTAAATGTCCAAGAGTGACGTTAATGTCTCTCCGTCAAACTGAATCTGATTCATTTTATTCCACGGTCACTATGACAGATTTTCCCGCGAAGACGTCTCCCTCAGCACCATCAGCACCACACGTGAGAGAGGGAAAGACACAAACTACTGTCCCAGAGTCCATGCGTACATAAAGTTCATACTACTATGAAGTATTTTCTTTTTTTTTAATAGAAACATTGTTGTTCTCTGCACCATGTAACTGCCCAAAATGAGCTGTCTTGCTCCTCCCGTTTGTGTTGATGCGAGTTAAAATAAATGTTTCCACCAGTACACATCAATCTTTAGAATGATTTATGTATGAAGACTAAAATATATAGCGACACAAGCATAGTGGCCCCTTGTGTATCAAGTTTATAATTATTTAATAACAGTGAAAGTGTCGTGGAGGTAACTAAAAGCCCTGAAAACATCCTGAGGCGTGAATTCCGTGATTTATTAGCAGCCGCTTTTGTTGCGCAATCAAACCAGTTCAGTACTCTTCTCTTCTGGTGGGCAAATAAACAGTTGAACAAAGTGTTTCCCTATTGCAATTTCACTTTCGCAGTGACACAAGTGGCCTATTTTATGTTGTAATGGCCATTAAAAGGTCTTAAATTAAAGTTTAGGCGTTTACAAAGACCTTTAACATGAACCTGACATTAGACCTATAATCTAAACCTATAATCTGGTGACAGTTGGTGTATTGTGGAAATAATGCCAACGTATTTTATTTTGATATAGCTCTCCATTGGGACACATGGATACAGTATCTAGTGGCTAGACTTCCCATTGTCTGTCCCGCGATCCTCGCTCCCCGGTGAAAGGCTAATTGTGAACACTGTCTGTCTGCTGCACTGCAGCGTCGCAGCGAGGCCGACCCTTTCCGCTGGCCCCTCTCTAAGGCAGGCGCTCTGTACGTTTGTCAGCACTAACATTGTCTTCTGGCGCCTGATGTCACTCTGAGTAAAACCCAGTGAGAGAGAGCCGGATCAGAGCTGAGGTTGACGCTGATCCTGAACTGTATTTATCACACACACACTCTGCATTCCTGTCAGGTTCAAACCGGTGTACTCAGTTGTGCGTTACAGCTCATCAGTTGTTACAATGTCGTTGGCCTTGGAACCAAACCATATCGATGTTGTAATTTATTGTCGTACACAGGCTCACAACAACACACCTAAACATTTGTTATATTTAGGTCCAGCTGAGAGTGTTGCATGTTTGTTTGTTCTGCCTATATGCTGTTGGCTTTCTTGTGTTGTATTTCTTTTTTTTTACGTGGCATCACAGAGTGGCTTTTTGTCATCATGTTGCAGCAACTATTTCATGTTCGTGTTCCAGAAGTACAATCCAGTTAAAATTCTGGATAAAAGCAGAATTTTTAATTATTAAACTAAACTAAAATTATTATTAATGTTCATGCTTTAACAGGAAAAGTCTCCTTTAATGTCAAAGTGAAAACAAATGATCTCCACAACTTAAACAATAACAATGCCAGAAAGGAACATGTATTTAAATCAAATATTGAAATCGTTAAGTCGAGGCATCTTTAGCAGCGATTACGGCCTTGACCGTCTGCGTGGGTAGATCTGGCTCGTGACTCATGACACTGAAATTTGTAGAGGTTTGTTTGAAAGACTAATTCCTCTTGTTTATCAGCGCCGCCATTACAACCACTGTGATTCTGTGCTGTGGAAAAGCACTTGATATGATTCCTTCCAGTAGCTTCCTGAAGCTGCCTGCTCTTATCGTATAATGTATGTTCTGAGCTCTCTCTTTTTTCACATTCATGACTTAATGAATCCCTTTGTCTTTGCCGATGTGTTCATATTGTAGAGTTTGGCGTCCATCTGGCAGAACTCACAGTTGATCCTCAGGGAGCGCTCGCAATCCGTCAGGTGAGTGTAAAACAGTAAACATCTGCAGAGGATGTCCAGCCCACACGTGCATGTCAAACAAAGGTCTCAGTCAGCTGTTGATCATGGCGTGCGTCTGATTGCGCAATTTGACAGATGTCACGCTCATTCCTCGTGTCCGTCTTGTTGTCCGTGTTTGCAGTTAGCGTCAGTTATCCTGAAGCAGTATGTGGAAACTCACTGGTGTTCCCAGTCAGAGAAATTCAGGCCTCCTGAAACTACAGATCAGGTGAACCATTCTTCATCTTAAATACATTTCCTTGTCTGCTCCGGGCAGAAGTTTGATCCTTTTGTGAAAAAGATTTGCACACCATGTTTATTTGATCCCAGAGGGCTTATTATTTTTTTTTAGCCAGCTGTTGTCAAACTCCTGTTGTCCCCCTCCAGGCGAAAGCCGCCATCAGGGAGCTGCTGCCGAGCGGTTTGCGGGAAGCGATCAGCAAAGTTCGCTCCAGCGTTGCGTACGCCGTGTCAGCCATCGCCCACTGGGACTGGCCCGAGGCCTGGCCACAGCTGTTCACCCTGCTGATGGAGATGCTGGTCAGCGGAGACGTCAATGCTGTGCACGGGGCCATGAGGGTCCTCACAGGTATACAATGAGATACACATAAACTCACCAAAACGGTACATGGACATCCTCTAAAACATGACATGAAAGTGACTTTTTCTAAAGGCAGTGTTATTTAAAACTACTTTTTTTAAAGTTATGAAAGATGCAAGTTGCATAAACTTTTTTAATTTGAAAACTCCTCACACAGCATAATGTTTCAGAGCTGTAACAAATATTCGTTTACAGATGAATATTTAGACTCCAGCTCAGAGCAATTTGAGTTAATTCAAACTGTATTTTCCTGTATCTGATGATGTGTTTATACAATTGTAACGACACAATTTTTTTAACGTTTGAGTCCAATCCAATCAAAACTTGTATAGCCTAAAAACTCTTTAGGTGCATTTATATCTCCGACTTGTGATTTCAATCTGTTTCACACAGGAATTTTGAATGTAAAAGTAAAAAAGAGCAATGCTATTGTACCAGAAGTGGGTATCAGCAGAAATCCTCAAGTTTAGGCATCAGGCGAGAACACGTGGGATCATTCTCATTATTCATTACACTGAGTTTTACAAATGTATGTGTCACTGCTGGCTCTTACTGTAGATAAGAAACACCAAACTGTAATGTTGTTTACCAACAAATTGCTTTTGCCAACCCTCACTATTTGTCTCATTCCACGTTTTGCATATTTTTTAATTCTTACTTCAAAAAAGAAAGAAATCATGGAGGTAGAAATCCTCCTTTTGACAAATAAGAACTTGAGAAAAACCAGGCAGGCTTTAAATGTCTTTTTGTTTCTCTGACAACCTGTTGTGTGTTAAATCCAGAGTTTACTCGGGAGGTGACTGATACACAGATGCCGCTGGTGGCTCCAGTCATCTTACCTGAAATGTACAAGATCTTCACCATGGCTGAGGTATGACTACAACTTTTATCTCCACTGGTTTTCTGGAGTGTTGCAATGTACTCAGTGTTAGCACAACACAGTGTTTCACTGTCGAATTATTCTTCAGGTACATTTAGCATTTCATTTTTTTCTGGATACACACATTTTGTCAACAACCAGTGGGAGCTGTACAATTCTATGTCACTGATAATACCCATAACTGTTCTGCACCGTGTTTGTGTAATGTAAAGTTTTGGCTACCTTTTTTTAAATAACTTGTATAACTGTGACAGGTGTATAGTATTCGTACGCGATCCAGAGCAGTGGAGATATTCACCACCTGTGCCAACCTCATCTGTGCTATTGAAGAGCTTGAGAAGGTGAGACATGTCATGTGAATAACTGCATAATAGCTTGAGTTTATACATTCGTACATTTATATGGCATACTTTTTTTACAAAAAGGAAGTGACACGCGTGACTAACTTGTCAATACCCTGTGTGTGTGTGTGTGTGTGTGTGTGTGTGTGTGTGTGTGTGTGTCTCTGTGTGTGTGTGTGTGTGTGTGTGTGTGTGTGTGTGTTTGTAGGGTGCAGCCAAAGCGTTGATCTTCCCCGTGGTGCAGCAGTTCACAGAAGCGTTTGTGCAGGCTCTGCATATGCCTGATGGACCCTCGTCTGATAGCGGCCTCAAGATGGAAGTCCTCAAGGTGAGAGGCATTACAGACCAAAGAGTCATCGAGTAGTTGCTTGGTGTCACCTTCGAATGCCTTGAATCATTTCTGTTTAAATAGTAAATTAATTTGCAGTTAAAGTCACAAATCATGAAGTTTGTCCTTTTTTATGTTTTATTTTTGTTTTTGGTAACTGTAGGGTGATTTGTGGTATGCAGCAGTGTGTTAGTCACATTATATTTATCCACTCAAGACACAAGATAAGAGAAGTGGTCTGTGAGTTTTGTAAATGAGGATTTAAATCTGTATTTTTTTTTCATCCTCTCTCCCAGGCGGTAACAGCGTTGGTGAGGAACTTCCCCAAACCCATGGTGTCCTCCATGCAGCAGATTTTACCCATTGTGTGGAATACACTGACCGAAAGTGCAGCTCTATATCCTTTACAATGCCAAACTGCGGAGTAGCTAATCATTTCTTGTTGCTAAAATATTGTTTAGGTAAAAATAGAAATAAACACCATCTATAGCTAGCGGTTTTACTTCTTTTTGAGAACATGTGAGTTTGGAGTTTGTGGTCTTTTGGTTGCAGAACATCCTCTTTCAAACCACTAAGCCACCTCATTACAGCAGCTCATTCTGTTACATGGAAGTCACCCGCTTACTCAGCAAGATCAAAAGAGTTTCATGTTGACAAAAATAATACAGCTTTTTGCAAAGACTGTTAGTTCTACTTCTGAAATATATGTTGTGTACGCCACTCGTCTGATATTTTCAAATTAAATCAGTGAACCGAATGGAAAAGAATCTGTTTTTAATACGAGTCCTAACAAGAAATGAAAACTAAAAGTTAAGGAGATTGAAAAGGTTTCTGTAGTGGAGTATTCCTTAACCATATGTTCACTTATGTGAGAACAGAAGTCAACTACACAGAAGAAGTGGATGACCCAGTCGACTCGGATGGTGAGCGGCGTGCTTTCACTACCAGCATGCAACATTGATTTGAAAGATTTGCAGCATTCGAAAAGCACCGTTTCAATCTTCTCATTGGCGCCTTTTTGCAGGTGAGGTTTTGGGTTTTGAGAATCTGGTGTTCAGCATCTTTGAGTTTGTCCACACGCTGCTGGAGAACAACAAGTTCAAGAGCACGGTGAAGAAAGCCCTCCCCGAACTCATCTACTACGTCATCCTGTACATGCAGATCACTGAGGACCAGGTGAGGCGTATTGATTGATGACCCCATGAGGTTGAAATTGCTCTCGAGTGATTAGGTGCATAGGTGGAATACGTGTTAACCCTCCTGTTTCCTCAGATCAAAGTGTGGACAGCCAACCCCCAGCAGTTTGTGGAGGATGAGGATGATGACACCTTCTCCTACTCCGTCAGGATCTCTGCTCAGGACCTGCTGCTGGTGAGATAACAACCTTCAACTCTTATTGTCAATTAACAACAAATCATTAAAGCCCAAATAAAAAAAAAGTACTTCTTGTGCAACTATATAACTGAGAAAGTTTCATTTTTTAAAAGTCAAGTGTGTATTAAAACATACTTAATAATACTATTTTCCATTTTTTCCAATAGATGCCCTAAGTCACTTTGAAATCACCGTTAGCATAAAAAGTATCTGAGGGTTTCACATCCAACCTGTTTCTGTATGTCGGTCACTATTTCTGTTAAACAAGGTCCAGTTCCAGTCTGGTCTAAATATTTTCATTGCTTCCACACAGTCCTCTCCTACACATACGGCCTCCGCAAACACTCGAGGCCTCGGGTGAACCACGTTGCCTTCGTCCTCGAAAAAAAACGACTTATGAACAGTGGTTCTTCTCTGCCGTGTTCAATCGTAGAAGCGCTGAGCCGTGCGCTCACACGTAGAACACGGGTCATAAATGTCCAGCATTTCCAAGTTCGCAGTTGTTTCATTGCCACTCTTTGCACATCGGCTCACTTCACGGGCCTCCCGTCCACTCTGAGAGTGTGCGTAACGATGGTAACCTTTGACCTCTGCTTGCAGGCTGTTGCTGCAGAGTTTCAGAATGAGAGCGCTGCAGCGCTGGCAGCGGCAGCGACCAGACACCTCCAGGAGGCAGAGCAGGCCAAGAACAGTGGCAATGAGCACTGGTGAGGAGGAACTCTTCACTTTTCTGACTCTGTCTGACTACGTCTCAGTGTCTGGTCCTAAAACCTTGTTGAATTTGTGCCACTTTCCTGCTGTAATTTCACCTGTGCTTTTAAGTCAGAAAAGTAATGTTTTTTTTTTGTTGTTTTTTTTAAACTAGGTGGAAAATCCATGAGGCCTGCATGTTGGCCCTCGGCTCTGTCAAAACCATCATCACGGAGAACGTGAAGAACGGTCGTATCCAGTTTGACATGCATGGTTTCCTGGCCAACGTTATCCTCGCTGATCTCAACCTGGCAGGTGAGTCTCAAACTGACCCTTAGGCGTGATCAACAACGCGGCACAAAGAACACCCCGAAATCGATCTACCACAAGTACTGACTTGCTGAAGTGTATGCGATCGATATAGTTTATTCCTCTTAGTGCCCCAGTTACTCACAAGGAACACATTACCACAACAATATAAATAATTAGTTATTGAATAAATATTCCAGCATATAAAATTCTCTTTTACTTCTCTTGTTGTTGTTCTTCACTGCCTTCTCTTGTTTGTCTTTTCTCTTGACCAGCGGCGTCTCCGTTCCTCCTCGGCCGGGCTCTGTGGGCGGCCAGTCGCTTCACAGCAGCCATGTCTCCTGAACTCATCCAGCAGTTCCTTCAGGCCACCGTCAGCGGCCTCCACGACAGCCAGCCGCCCTCTGTCCGCATTTCTGCGGTCAGGGCCATCTGGGGGTGAGCGAGCAACTTGTGTTTTTAACTGTGCTGACTCACAAACAGAGTATGTATGCGATTTAACACGGTGAACATGAACAACTTCATCTGAAAGCTAGAAACCACAGAACGCGCAGTTAGTCTGTGACTCATCAAGACACCTGGATCTTCTCATTGTTCATGCTCAAAGTGCTAAAAACCTAAAAACTATATTAGTTCAAAAGCTTTCTGGAAGAGTTAGCTGACAATAAAGCTGATCACATTTTAGTATCTTGAAAAAACTTTTGAAATGATCCAGACTAGACATAATTGTTTCCTCTGGTATAGGCAAAGTTATGGCAATAGTTGCATATTCTTGCTGTAAATTAAATTAAGAAATAAAAACTTAGAGGAGAAGATGCTATTCATGTCTGTATGGTAAATATGACGCTACGGCCTGTTAGCTTAGCATAAAGACTCATGTAAAGAGCTAGTGTGGCTCTGTCCAAAGGTAAACACACGGTGGGTTTTGCATGCATTCAACAGACCAGATGTTACATGTTAGTTACTGAGCCTTAAAGATGCCAGTGGACGGATGTTCTTGCATTTGGTATCTAGAAGAAATATTGTTATTCTTTTAACCTCAGTTGTAGTTCATGGTAACCTTTTGGGTGTCTAAGGCATAAAAGTGTTGATTTGTACAGGCTTTTTTCATCGCTAAATTGTGAATTATATAATCGTGGCAACTAAACAAGTTGCAAAATTCATCACAGATAAAAAAATAATTGGTTTTAAACTTTAAGGAAGCATTTCCAGAGGAGGGTTGAAAGGGTCACATAAACATGTTGGGTGGAAACTGCCTTTTCATTGACGCCTACTGTCTTTCTCCAGGTATTGTGATCAGCTGAAGCTGTCAGAGAGCACCCACGTCCTTCAGCCCTTCCTCCCCAGCATCCTCGAGGGACTGGTCCAACTGGCTGCCCAGTTCAGCTCCGAGGTGCTCACCCTCGTCATGGAGACCCTGTGCATCGTCTGCACCGTCGACCCGGTTTTCACCACCAACGCCGAGAACAAAATCTGCCCCCTCACCATTGCTATTTTCCTTAAATATAACAATGGTACTACTATAGCTCCTGACCACGTCCTCTATGAGGCTCGTACTACTTTCACACCTTAGTCTGAATTTCAACTTCCTTTTATCCTCCTTTTTAAAGGTTAAATGGAATATTTAAAATGTTTTTTCATTCTTTGACATGGATCATCAGGATTCAGTTTCTCTTTGCAAAGTGGCACCTTTTTTTTCAGACTTTCCAGAGAAGACGTAGACATTAGTTAGTTAAGTTAAGCGACACATAGATTTGATTTGTCTCTTATCTTCTCTCAGGCCCTGTCTCCTCTCTCCTCCCCAGACCCTGTTGTGGCGTCCCTGGCTCAGGACATCTTTAAGGAGCTGGCACAGATCGAAGGCTGCCAGGGCCCCATGCAGATGCGTCTCATCCCCACGCTGGTCAGCATCATGCAGGCTCCACCCGACAAGATCCCCGCGGGACTCTGTGCTGTAAGTAGCAAGTGGCACAGTCACATTGTTCATCTGAAACTTCCACTTTGTCTAGATATGGCACCTCTGCAAATGTTACAGGATCAAACTCAAATAATCAGTTCCGCCTTGCAATGTAATGATAGTGGTTTCGTGAGATTAATAACACATTTTCTCCACCTCTGCACGACAGACGTCTATCGACATCCTGACCACAGTCGTCCGAAACACCAAACCCCCCCTCTCAGAGATGCTGGTGTGCCAGGCGTTCCCTGTGGTGGCGCAGTGCAGCTTACGCACTGACGACAACACGATAATGCAGGTAAACCCAACAACCTTTTTTGCGTTTCATCCAGACACGTCTGAAGGAGACGAAGGACGTTTTCCAGCAAATGTCACAAGCTACTTTCAGTAAAAATACCACTTTTTATTTTTACTTTGGGTCTTCACATTAATCCTAATCACACATTCCTGTTTTGAATAGAAAATATAAAAAAAAAACATATTGAATTGGTGCCCATTTAGAAACTGTAGTATGTGGCAACGCCGCTCTCCTCTCACTCTCCTTTTACTTCTGCTCTTTCATTACTTTCCTCCCCTCTCCAGAACGGAGGCGAGTGTCTCCGGGCGTACGTCTCCATCGCCCTCGAGCAGATTGCTCAGTGGAGGGACGAGCAGGGGAACAGCGGCCTCTGGTACGTCATGCAGGTGGTCAACCAGTTGCTGGACCCCCGGACCTCCGAGTTCACGGCCGCCTTCGTGGGCAGGTTGGTGTCCACACTGATCTCTCGGGCGGGAACCCAGCTCGGGGAACAGCTGGACCAGATCCTCCGAGCGATTCTGAGCAAGATGCAGCAAGCTGAGACTCTGAGTGTCATGCAGGTAGGTAGGGGAAGGGTGGGGGGAAGGGTGGGGGGGGACGAAGCTAGTGTGTGGCCGTTACTTCACAGAATGAACGATCAAGCCTGTTCTGGATGTGTGTGATAACCTGGTCTTTAATCTCTCTTTAGTCTCTGATCATGGTGTTTGCCCACCTGGTTCACTCCCAGCTGGAGCCTCTGTTGGAGTTCTTGTGCAGTCTGCCCGGCCCGACGGGGAAACCGGCCCTGGAGTTCGTCATGACGGAGTGGATGAGCAGGCAGCACCTGTTCTACGGACAGTACGAGGGTAAAGTCAGGTCAGACATTTTCATTCATCATTTATACTTACAACATTTTAAATTGTAAACCCAGAAAATAAATTGAATATATATATATATATAGATATATAGATATATATAGATATAGATATATATAGATATATATAGATATATATATATATATATATATAGATATATATAGATATAGATATATATATATATATATATATATATATATATATATATATTTTTTTCTATATATTTATATATTTATATTTATATAGATATAGTATATATATATATATATATATGATATATATATATATATAGATATATATATAGATATATATATATATATATATATATCTATATATATCTATAGATATATATATATCTATAGATATATCTATAGATATATATATGAATGATCGTCCTAGCGGTCTACAAATGCTAAGCTGAACCTCCAATGGATAAATATAGCCCATGTCTAGTGTTGCCAGCTTTAGGCCAAGACAGTTTAAACTTCCAGCATGCTTCATGAACGTCAGAGTTAGGGAAGGGGAGCTGTGTCCGTCAGTCCATCATCGTTCCACAACTGACAATTGGTTAACCACTCCCACTGGACGGCAGGGTTTGAACTCTTCTGTTCAGCTCTTTTTTAATTATTTACACAACTGTTTCTGTCACTTTATATGTGTACCAATGTGTGCAACACTATAAATGCCTGTTAGAGGCTGTCTACAAAGTGCGCAGTTATCCCCAAATTTTAAAACTGTCATGACCCCTCCCCCTTTTTTTCACAGTTTTTTTTTACGTGATTTAAACAACACATCGTATCTGAAACTTTTGTCATCTTTGTTTTTCTTCAGCACGGTGGCTCTCTGTAAGCTGCTGCAGCACGGTCTCAACACTGACGACAAACGTCTCCAGGACATCGTGGTGAAGGGAGAAGAGATCTACAGCCCTGAAGACGGCATCCGCACACGCTCCAAATCTGCCAAGAGTAAGGCAGCAAATATGTTGAACATGTACATCTCATTACGTCCACGCAGCGTTATCAGAAGACGTACCACAGGACGGTGCCAACTGTTGACAGTGAGCGCTGTTACTTCCTGTTCCTCACGGTTTATTTCTCCTCCACAGACCCAGAGAGGTGGACCAACATTCCTTTGCTTGTGAAGATATTTAAGTTGATCATCAATGAGCTGTCGACGGTAGTGGAGGCGAACACCAGCAGGGCGAACGCCGCCGACTGGACTCAAGGTATTACAAATAATACAAATGCTTTCAGTTGGGGGCTTCCGAAGCAAGAGTTCAGTGTTTCACCCAGTGAAGCTTTAATTGGACGTTTAAGGGACACGAGTGGAATCTTTCTGCAGCATCAACTGTTTAGTGCTTGTTTCGGTGTATTTGTTGCCTGTAAACTAAAGAAGAGGACAGCAGACATTTTTAGCAACCAGCTGTTGTTTGTCTCAGATTCCAGTAGTATGTGGGAGGAAGACGAAGAGGGGGGTGGTGATGGTGGTGGTGATGATGATGATGAGGATGAAGGCCTCGCAGGGCAGCTGCTTTCTGATCTCATCTCCTCGAAGAAATACGGTACCAGTATCTCCCCAGTGCCTCAATTCCACTTCTTGCTCTTACTGTTGTCGTAGAACTGTGTTTCAGGTCACTAAACTGGTGTGTTTCTGTCTTACAGATGATGACTACTACGAGGATGATGATGATGAGGATGATGCAGATGCCGTGAAAGACCCCATATATCAGATTGATCTGCAGGTACACTAACTCTAAACTTGTCTCTTATTCAAAATGTAGCAGCGAGGGTTAATGAGTCGGGAGACAGGAGTCCTTCAGCTGTAGTCACTACAGGGGACAGCTATTCAAAAGCTGGGTTTTTCTTGTACATGCATTGGTTTTGATGTTTTATGTGATCATCAGCCACCACAGTGGACGTTAGTGCGTCACCCCATACACTGCCTTCCTCTGGCCAGCCGTTGTAAGTGCCACACAAATCTCTCAAAACCAAGATGGCTGAAGGCCAGAAACACTCCAAATCACATACTTTTTCTTTTCACTCTCAGTACATACGAAAGATGCCCCTACAAAGTACGTACTGTTGCATGCAGTATGCATTTAATTGGGACACGCTACCATGTCATAACATTACATTTTGGAACTTTGACCCTCTTGCTTATTTATCCGCTGCAGAGGATTGTGGGTCCGTATAGCCAGCTAAGCATGCTGGCTTGCCGACTGCAAAATGTGACTGGATGTAGTCGGACATCCTGGTATTTTTGGCATACAGCAAAAGTGACATCCTATGTATTGGGACGAACTAAATCCAACAGTAGTTGCACAGATTGACCAGCTCAGGAATATCTTTCCAATCCCTCTATCGTAGTTGACCCTCGCAGGTTAATAAAAAAATGTGGTCACAACTAAGGAGTGTTACAATTGTTAAAATTTCCAACGATTTGATTTTATGCGTAAGAGCGTCAAATCAGATCGGATTTACTGGATTGTGCGGCGTCATTTTCCAGGACTCCAGCTCCACTGATGTCCTTATAATTGACCTGCACTGTACCTCCTGTCCCTGTCTCAGGCTTACCTGACGGACTTCCTGACGCAGTTCGCCCAGCAGCCATGTTACAGCATGTTCTCAGGCCACCTCAACACCGTCGAGAGACAAACCCTGCAGTCTATAGGCCTCTAGCCCCGCCGTCTGCCGCGCCAACACATCTTCTTCCATCTGAACTCTCTCCTGCTGGGCCCGTCAACGATGCGCTCCTCATGAATTTACAATGGGGAGGAGAAAGAGGAGAAAAGGGGGGATGGTGGCCCCTGGTAGAGGAAGGAAACCGGGTTAAAAGAGATGGACACGCACTTACCCATAACTCCTCTGTTTCTGCGTTCTCGTGATGGGATGAAGGACTTTGCCGATGTTAAAGCGAGACGGATGAAGAGGTGAGAGACTGCCTCGGTCAGTTCTTGAAGAAGGTCAGAGGACTCAGCATTTTAGAGTAATTGCGGACCGGACAAGAGGATTGAGTAGAACGGTCGAGGCTCCACGGTGGGACAGGTGAACCATGAAATATGAACGGACTATTTTGCCATGTCCTATTTGTAACTTAGCCTATTATTTTTGTGTTTCTGTATAACAGAGTAAAAATGCGACATGGAAAACACTTCCAAGAGACTTTACAATGATTGAAGGAAAGTCAAACAAACAAACATCCTGATCTTTTGGGGGAAGGAGAGAAACATTGGCGGCCTTATATTGCAGAAAAACAGACTGTTTCTGACAGGAAATTAAAAGCTCTTGGGCCAGCTGTCATGTCTCGGGGTCCGGTGGGTATGTGGGAAATTCAGTGTTGCCATGGTGACTCACAGCATTGTCATTTCCTTGTAAACCCATTGAAATTTGAGATGGAAAAAATTTCTAAATAAAAGTCCCAAAGGGACAACCTTTCCAGATTAATTTCCAGATTCCTCTCTTGTCTCCCTGAGCTGTGAAGAATAATAATAATAATAATAATAATAATAATAATAATAATAAAGTATGCCGGTTCTTTTCAAGGGACCACTTGAAATAAATGCTTTACATGAGTTTGTTTTATGGGAATATTTGCTTGCAGAAAGAAACCAAACTACAAAAAACACATAGCTGCGTTATACACTGAATAAGGGCTCCCACAAATATACCCACAATAAATAACAGCAACAGTTTGTGCTCCCTGCAGGTGGAAGTTGCCAAAACGTGAGGTCATTAAACTTCATGAAACTATTGAGAATGGGCCTTTTACAGAGAACGCATTTTGCCATGTAGGAAAGTCACTGGTGTAAATGATGAAACTTATGATGGCTGAGTTCCAGTTTGGTGCATGTGCTTGTTGTGTTCCCTGTCAGGACTTACTGGGACACTTGATTACAACAGAGTTAATGTTATTAACGCCTGTGCGCTCGAGGTGCATTCAATGCTGCTCGTAAACATGAGTGACTTGTGAACTTTGAGCAAGGGAGGGATTTTCTAACCGACAGGCCAGTTACACGAGTAACCGCCTCTTTCAGTGAAAGTACATACTAAGTATGAATCCACAAATGTACTTCAAGTTTGAAAAGTGAACCTACTGTACTTTATGTGAGCAGCTTTTTTTTTTTATGTGATTTTAAATACTTAATTCAAAGTCAACTTTATTGTCAATTCTGCCATATGTATAGTACATATATATAAATGCTGTTCTCTCAGACCACTGTGTTGGTTATATACAAGTATCAAAACAAAACAAGGGAAATACTAGGATATAAACCAGATACTATTTAAATAAGATATTTACCAGTTAAGCTGGAGTTTGGGGACGTACAAAAACAAGGCACAAGTTATAGTCCACACTTTTTAGAGGCAGAGTGGAGAGAATTCATCATCCTGACAGCCTGATGTATCAAGCTGTTGCCCAGGCTGGTGGAGCGGGCTCGGAGGCTCCTGTGGTATCTTCTCCCAGATGGCAGGAGGCTGTTATGATGTTAAATCTGCAAAGACCTCTGAATTTAAAAGGACGTGTCTCACTGTTACTAAATCCTAAAGACCTTATTTTGCAGTGCAGACTGAATATTTCAACCTGTCTCTAATTTGAATGTTTAAAAATGTTCTAGAAATGTGTGTCTGCATCTTTAAACAATGCAAAAACAATATCTTATTTATCTCTGAAATTTAGCAAAATATGTAAGTAAAGTATAAGTACCTGAAATGTGTACCTAGTTGCATTGATTTAGTGTTGATTTAGTTACTACAATTTACACTGGAGTGCAAGTATATGTATACTTATACTTTCAGATACTTATACTTTACTGGAGTTTTTCATTCTTTTGCCACTTTATACTTAAACTCCATCACAGTTCAAAGAGTAATATTGTACTTTTTTTATTCCACTGCATTTATTTGACTCTTAAACTTATTTTTTTAAATGTCATTTCTAAAACTGGCTCCACATCGATGAACTATAACAAAAATGCTCTTACAAATGTTCATTAGTGATAAAATACAGAAAAATACAATACTCTAAAATAACATTTTGAAAGGAGCCTTAATGAATTATTTTGAAATTTAAATTGCATTTTGCTGATAAAACTTTTATCCGTTTTTCCACATTTACTTAATTGTTTTCTAATTCAGAACTTTTACTTGTAATGGAGTATTTTTGGACTATGGTATTTCTCCTTTTACTTGAGTAAATAATCTGAGTAGGCATACTTCTTGCAGCACAGACTATAGGATGAGATCACAACCTGCTCTAGATTGAGGTTTTGTTTTCCCCGACGTTTCCGGTGGTACGTGAAGGCAACATCCTCCTCGTCTCGGGCGGCGTCACAGCCGCGATGTGTCATTTCCACGGTTATAATGCCGCTCATCTCCTATGCCGCTCCCGAACGCGTATAATGCCTGTGAACGACCGTTAGTCCGGTTTATTCCCGTTCATTCGCACCGCTTCTTTTTTTTAAAACATCGCTCTCTCGGCTTTAAATCAGGACGGGGGATGGTCTTTCCAGCCGGCAACATGTCGCTCATCGCGCTGACTTTGGCGCTGCTCGCCGTCGTCCTCTGCACCGCTCCGGGTAAGATCATCACGGCTCTCCATCCAGGCCGAGCGCGCGCGCGTCGCGAGCTAACGGTTATTAAGCCCAACGGCCGATCAGCGGCTAACGGCTGTTCAGCCGGCGTTGGCCGTTATTTGTCTGAGCCGTTCGCCGCGTCGCCCTGCGGCCTCCCGGCGGGCGACGCACTGCTGTCCGACGGGTTCACGCTGTCTTATCATCTCGATGTTTATTTTGAGGCCTGGACGACTGAATTAGCTACTTTATGAAAATGTGTTTATTTCCCAACACAGTTTGGCTCCACGACGCAGTTTATATACTTAATCCTTATGTCACTCTATCAAACTTTATTTATTTTCTTTTTATGGAGGTTATTTTAATTCATAGTGATTCATATAGTATGTGTCTGGCAAACTGGTAATAAGTAAAACAAAAAAACTGGAGATTAATGCAAAAAAAAATATTTATAATATTAATATCAGGCATATCTTTTTAAATATTGCTGTTTTATTGATATCAAATAAAAATGTATTCTCTCTGTACATATATTTGTATTTATATTTTAGTTATTGTGGATTTTTTTAAACCTTTTTTACTTAGTTAATAATCTTTACTATTTATTACTTATTTATAATACTTGTTTTGATTTCTTTTACTATGTCTCCTGTAAATTTCCCTGCTGCGGGACTAATAAAGGATTATTTTATCTTATCTTGTATATTAGGCACCAAGTTTTCCTAGAAAACATCGTTGACGATATGTACAACACAATATTCCAATAATATCACACCAATAATTTTATTTGTTGTTATTTTTGCTTTAATTTAACTGGTAAACAAGGTAGAAAGCAAACAGTAGTTTTAAGACTTGCCGCATACATTAGTGTAAACAACCAGACATTACTAACAGGATAATAGATTTTGTAATATCAAGTGGCATAATAAGTATTCTCAATGCCAAAGGTTATCTCAAAGGACATCATCCCAAATTAGTCCAAACCGTTTCTATAGATCTTGGCTCAACAATCTACGGAGACGTTCTCCATTGGATCACTTTAATACACTCACAGAAGTCCAACCAGAGCAGCTCTCTGAGCATAAATATGTTGTTAAATTTACAGTATTCAGTCAAATCGTAACATACTTTACACGTCAGTGTTCATCCGGACGTCAGAAAACGTGTGTAAAATGTAGCAGGACAGTGTCACAATTCTATGTTGTGGGGTAAAGTGGAACTACCAGCTCCTTCGACTCGATAAAGGGCCCACTATGTATTTATTCTTATGAAAGACAGTTTGCCAGATGTTTCTCTGTCTGTATGTGAGCTTCAGAACTGTAACATCATGTTTTGTTTGTTTTTTTTCTGATGGGTTCTCAAATGTGAGAGTTTTTTTTTATTTAGCCTCATGTTACATCATAGTAAATTATTATTAATTTATTTCTTTACTGTTAGCAATGTTTTTATAAACCAAATGATAAGTTGGTTCATTCAAAATAAATATGAACTAATTGATAATGAGAACAATCCGTAAGTCCTGGAATTAATAAATGAACTCCTTTTTTATTTCAGACATGCAAGTCCTTTAAATCCCAGGTACCTTACTTGAGCCCTAATCCGTTTTCCTCCCCGGCCACAGTGAGCTGTTGAATAAAGCATTGTGGCTGCAGTATCAGTCAAGAATTACGCTCGCCTAGAAAAAGTGCGACTAAACAGAAACAACAGCCCCGTCGGGTCAAACTGAGAAATTGTAAGGAGGGAAATCAATTTATTTATTTATTTTTTTCCGAGAGGACAAACTGAAGTTTGACCTGCTGCTTCGTGGTTTGGTTTTGGATCGATGTGCCGTCGTCCCGCCTCACACTTTGTGTTGTCTCTGTTTTGCAGTCGGTGCGAACGAGGACTGTCTGTGGTACGTGGATAAAAACGGCACCTGGCACAACGGCTTCGACTGCCCTCTCATCACGTTCTGCTGTGGGAACTGCCACCGGCGCTACTGCTGCCTGGACGCCTTCAAGATGATCACAGAGCGGGAGCAGAAGCGCTGCATGCTCTTCCAGTTCAGGTGTGGGGGGGGGAAGCGACAACGGCCGGGTTTTGATTTAATGACTTATTTATTTATTCATTTGACACCAGGAGACGGTGTTTGTGTTCACGACCCAAGGCGATCGCTGCGGGGTCACGTTTCCTCCGTTTTCTGAAGGCAGACAGATTCTTTAAAACCCCGCTGGAGGAAATTTGTGGCCAGTCTGCACAATGAGATGTGTCCTTAAACATGAACATAAATCCATCGATACAAAGTACGCTTTACACACATTATACTTTCATGTAGTTATGTGGTGGTGTGTAATGTACCTATGTATTTATGTCGCCGTCTTGGCTTTTTGCCACCGGAATTGAGACGAGGGGGTGGAGTTAAATACAACCCAACACTGATTAAGTACCTTTTAGGTGATCAAAAAGGTGACAGTTATCTATTATGAACTGCAAACACACTGTGAAAGGGTTAAAGTTCTAAGACTAAAACATGGACTTAGTAAGTAAGTATCAAGTAAGGACTTGAATAGATCAATAGTATGGAAAAGCACCCCCCCAAAAACTGTACATTTTGGGCATATACTATATAATGTTGTATGTGAAACATCTGCATCACTTCTGTGGTGATTATCTTTGCTGTACAAGGGGATTTAAGTGGGGAAGAAAAATGTACATTGTACAAACACACATAGAAAATAAGGTCCACCATCACCCTGCATTCTGCGTAAAAATCCCCCATTCTTAAACGGGCCTGTTCTCGTGTCCCACCGGCCGAATTAGACTTAATGACCTCGCTTCGGTCCTCGCAGTGTAATATGTTCTCATTAGTCGTTCTATCGCATCAGCCATGAGGTATCGTGATAACGCTGGAGGAAGCGAGCTTGTTCCTGAGAGACTGGAAACATGGCACTTTCCCTCCAAAACACTGGAAACCATCCATCTCCATCCAGTAGCGAGCAGACAACCTGCAGCTTATTAAGCCCAGTGGGAGATCAGATCAGTGGGCGGCGGCGGAGGCTGAGCTGAAATGGAGGGATTTGTTGCTTCAGCGGGCCGATGAGGTGATGGAATCTGGTGGAGAGACAGAGAGATGCGATGCGTACGCCGGCGTCAGTCTGTGGTAAATATTGTGTCTGAATCTAAAGCTTCACATCGCAGACGTCTGCACTTTAATCCTCGACCTGTACTTAGCGAGACAGGGGGGAGAGGGGGGAGTGGAGGGGAGGGAAGGGGGGGCAACAGTTGGCAACGCGAAGCCAAAGTAAGCAAGGAAATGCTTTGTAACTGAAGCCCTCCTCTGTGTCTCCTCTCAGCCCCACCACTTTGGCTGGCATCGCCTCCTCCATCCTCCTGTTCGTGGCGATCATTGCGACCATGGTCTGCTGCTTCATGTGCTCCTGCTGTTACCTTTACCAGAGGAGGCAGCAGAGGGGCCGGACCCCTTACGATGGTGAGACCTCTTCTCTTTGTGTCCATTCTTGTGCAGACAACCATGAGGCGACCGTTTCCTTCACAGCATTCTGAACTTCTTGACCCACAGCCCAGCACATCCCCATGGCCAGTTACCCAGTGGAGCCCATGTATGATGCTTATGGGAAACCGCTGGGACCCTCTGAGTATTTACACGCAGGTTATCCAATGGCGCCCCTGTACCCTGGCATGCCTCCCCATTACCCGATGATGCAGCCTGGACATTATCCACCACACCTGATGGATCCCGCATACAGCCAGGGTAAGAGGAGCACTAGCTATTATGTCCATATTTTTGTTGATCTGCATTAACTACAAAAACTAATCAACCTACTTTTGGGAAAGTGAAGTGGCTCTATTCATTCTTTCTCCCTGAGCCAAGATGCACGGGGAGAAATAATACTCCTTGTGTTTATTGCCCTGCAACAGCAGACTAGTTGATGTTGTTGTATTTTTAGGTCCTTTGATCGAGATACTTGAACAATCACTGGACAGATTTCCATAAAATTGAATGAGGCTTTTTGGGTGACACCCTGATCTTTCTTATAGCACCAACACCAAGTCGAAATGTTTCACGAGAAATATAAAAAAAACCGAACAAATCATTTATTCTTGTTCCCCAGAGGTTGAGCACTCTATTTTGGACTGCGTCCTCTTATTACCACGGAGCAGTTGAAAAGGTCAACTTTGATGCATGATGTCTGATATCTGATTTAAAAGGGAGAACGCCATGCTACCAAGAACATAAACCTTTTTAATTATAATGAGTCCATGTTCTCTCCACTACTGCCGTCACAAATTTTACATTTGAGGCTCCAGGGATGGAAATGTTAGTCACCACTTTAGGTTTATTTATGCAGCACTATATCATACAGCGAGGTCATCCAAGGTGCTTTACAAGAACAAGAAAGAAAGATAGAAGTATTAAATAAGATGAATAAAAGTGCAGGCAAGTTTAAAACCAAAATAAATATTAAAAATCCCATAAAATTGATATCTCAACAACTATTTGTAACATTTCTAGAAGAAAGGTCCTGCTGAGTTTGGTCATTCTTTGGTAAACAATTCTTAAGGCAGTCGTAGTAATTCATAAAGTTCTGACTTTCTTTTATGTTTCTCCCCCTCTTATTTTTCAGCCCCTCCACCTTACTCTCCACCTCAGTATCCTGGTCATTGATGGGCTCGTCTACACACACACACACACACACACACACACACACACACACACACACACTACCACAGTGGGAAACAGCAGCAGCTGAGAGAAAGGACTGTATGAAAAGGAGAAGGCAGCAACTCTCTCACACTCAAACACGCACACACTCAAATAAACGCTACAGCTCGACTAGCGGGAGGCACTTTAAGGTTTTTATCTATGTTTATTTACATGGTTGTCCTACTTTTCTGGAGTATTTACGTAAGTCAAATTCTGTTCCTCAACCCGACGCCCGATTGCACCATCCCCAAAGTGAGGAAGTATCTGTCTGGCGTCTCGACTCTGTGCTGCCACCTGTGCTCTGACACACTCACCTCAACGACAGGGTCATTAGCCAACAGCAGCGGGGTCAAAGGGCATTCACACAAAAAATGATAATGCACTCCCTTTTTATTTATTAAAAGGGAAGAAATGCTTTACTTCCTCACTTTTTGTTAAATTTTGAATAAATTGATAACTGCCTTAGGCTACATTCCAGGTCACACACTCCCCACACTCTCCAAATATGATTACATGATGTCTTTTATTTCTGTATATGATGGGGTTTTTTTTCCGTAATGTGGTTGAGGCTAAAGTGAAAAACCAACTGCATGTTTAAATAAGGTGACATCATGGCTCAAAGGCAGTGCCATACTGTCTTAAATTTGCAGATGGCCTAAAGGTTTTAGGGTACTCTTAATTTTGTGTAAGATGCTTTTAGTCATCCGTTTCAACTTTGTCTTTTTTTTTCTTTTTTTTTTTGCATCTGACAGGACTAATTTGTTCATGATAGCATATTAGCTCTAATGTAACGTCTAGACATCAGCATGCTACCCCAGTCAAAGTTATCTGTCCTCTCATGCTTCTTTTCTGGTTTTAAATGAATTAGAAATCTTTAGATTAAACACATAATGACAGGTAGGATGTTCTCCTGTGAAAGTCATGTTAAATGTTTATTTTGTGTAACATATCAGGTCAGGGGAGTCGCAGGTCTTGCTGCTTGGTTAAAACAAAGTGTCCCGCCTTACAATGATTAACCATGATGGGAGAGGGGAAAAAAAAGAGATTAACTATTTAAATACTTATTTTGTAAATCTGTTCTTCAGCTGAATATTTTATGATATTGTAACAAGTTATTTTAAACATAATGTATTGTTATTGTAACATAAGATATGATGTTTTAGCATTTTTGGCATCTTTCCATTTGGTATTTATTATTATTATTATTGAGGTTACCTTTTACTGTGAATGGGTTCTCACCTTGTGGACTAGCTACAAAGCCAAAAAGCACTACTGTTGAAAAAGTTGATTTATTCTTTAAAGTCATAGTTTGACATTTTGGGAAATATATTTCTATACTGAGAGTCACACAAGTAGATCGGTACCAATCTCAAAGACGTGAGCGTATCAATCTTCTCATCTGGAGTTGTTCGACAAGAAAGCAGATAGGTGTGTTTCCCCAAAATGTCGAACTGTTTCTCCAATTTTACATTTACAGATTTGGGCTCCAGTGAGGTCAGGGCCTGTAACCTGTAATTATTCTGGAATTGAGTCTCGTTTAGCATCTTGGACAGCCCTGAGCCCTCTGCAGGATGTATGAACAGTAAAACATGACATCTCAAGCATGGGGTGAACAGTTAGCTGTCTGATGGTTATCTTTATTCGGGTGTAATGTATCTCGTGATTATTAAAAAACAAAACACGTATGCTGATTGATCAGAGAAGCCCGGGCTTTTCCTCGAGACTTACTGCTGTATCTTGTCTCTTAAAAAAAAAAAAAAAAAAAAAGGTACGATTACCGCTAGTTTACAGCATAAATTGTTTCCTCCGATGGCGACGTCCATTTGTACAGATATGTTGAGCCTTTGTAAGGGACACAGAGAACACTGGACTTTTCTTTGTAAGATGCTTTCATATGTAGTTTGACATAACATTTGCTCAATGATGTTTCTGTTTATTTGTTGTTCTAAACCAACTCCATGAGTGTGTTTAATGGAACGGACATCAGTTGGCAAAATAACTAGATATATGGCTTTTTGTCTATTGTCATATAGATGGTATGAAATTGTAATATAAAGTGAGTGAAAAAGGGTTTTATTTCTATTAACATAAAATTTAACTTTGGAATGTAAAAAAAACAACTGTCTGCTGTGTCTTTTTGTTCTCAAGAAATCAAATCATGACACATTTAAATAGGCAGGAGTCAGTATGTGTATCATTTTGACCACTAGATGTCCATAATAACCTCTGAACATTTATATGTTTATCTTTGGCAGAAGTGATTAATTTCATTGTCATCACAAGCAATATCTAATCCAAATGAAATGTGTGCCCCTAAAACACTGATTGCATCAACAAATTATCATTCGTCATTTCTGTAGTTTGTAGGTACATTTTACAAATTTTATATTTTGAAAAATTACACAGTCCACCTACGCACAGGGCAATATACATTTTAATATTTAATACATTTTGTATCTGTTATATTTCTTTTTCTTATTCCAATTTGTACCCATACTTAAACATGTTTCTTATTTTATTTATTTATTTATTTTTGTTTTAATGATTAATATGTTTTTTTTATTTTATTTTGTTTATTCTTCTCAAATCATCTTAACTTTGTGTAATTTTAAACAAATGTTTACTACTTTCAGTAGTAAACATAGTAGTAGTTTTTTTAAATCTAATATACTTGTGATTTGTGCTGCTTGGATATCTATGACTTTCAGCTCCTTTCTTGTAATAATAATAATTGGTGTAATATTGTGCACCAGCCTTTTAGTACAGCCTCAGGACACCCTGTATTTCAACGCATGTATTTAATGACCTTGCGAATCGAACACATAATTCATCGGTTTCACCCTAAATCATCGGCCTGCTGGCGTTATATTGAGCTCCTGTGAAAACAAAACTGTATTTTTAACTCGCACTGTTTCTCCCAAAATGTTAGGAATGTGTTGACTCAAGACACGATGGAAAATGTTCCTCACTGATGTTCTCACCGTGGCAAAATACCTAATGTGAAACTCTAACCAGTTACAATCAGATTCATTACCAAATAAAAAAATTAGGAACTAGTCTCAATACAAACAAACTGTGTAATAGGAAGTCTGCGTAACTCTGCTCTGACATCTGTGTAAACTTCAGCCCTTCCCATTACCTTTAAAGGAGTGTGTACCCTGAACTAAATATGGACATGCACTTTCACAGGATTTTAAAGAATGTCCCAGCCTCACAGTCCACTTTGATGATGCGAGGCTCTTGCAGTTCATCACTGGTACCCCTCACTGCAAGACTGAGAGTCCAGCCTCTTTGCACCAGGATTGATGCCTCTGGTGGCTTTTTGGCGAGCAGGACGCCGCGGGACAGCAGGACGCCAGCCTCGACCTATGGGAATACTTCTCAACATCGGAGAGAGATTACCCAATAATCAGATTTGAAAATAAAGGGATTTACTGTACTACCACCACCAGCACCTCCAAACAAACCAAATTTCTCTCCAGCCTTTTACCCCAGATTTAATTTTTTGCAACCATGTCCAGGAGAAAGGTGAGAGGCCTGACCCGTACGGGCCGCCAGGTCAGCGAAGACCCGGACCTGGACAACCTGCTGTCCACTCTCTCCCCCGAGGAGGTGGAGGAGCTGGAGAAGGACATGATGAAAGTGCCAGACATCAAGCCGGAGGACGGGAAGGTCGTCGACCAAGGGGAGAGCCAAGCTGCGCAGCAACCTCCGAGCAACAACGTCCGGGACGCTAAACAGGACAGCAGGCGGGAGAGTGACCGTAAAGGGAAGCTCAGTGAGAGGGAACAGTCATTTGAGGTTTGTGAATGCTTAAAGACCCGTAACTCTTGTGAGATGTTTGTATTTGAGCCGTTTTTAATCAAAATTACCCGCTAATTTGGATGAGTTTATCAAATCGAACAGCAATGTTTACACTTCTGACTGATAGATTTCAGCATTGTGGATCATCCACTGTCCCTGAGGAATCATAACCATAGCTCTCGTGTGCTATGGTTCATTTTGCCTGAAGCAAAGGGCCAACTGGACAACAAGTCCATCGGCTCATAAATAGTTCATCATTGGCTTCTATTCCCCCTCTGATTCTTTCTTACATGCATATCACATTTTTAATCATCCTCACACAAGAGGAGAACCAGCATCAGTGTTTATTTTATTCCCATGACATGCTATAAAAAGAGCCCTGCTTAGTTGAGTGTCAGTTCTTGCAGTTTGTGTGTTTAAAGGAGAAGCACTTCAGTCGATAGAGCGGAGGCCCTGCGGAGCTTCTTAATCCCGGACTGATGGAATTCCTTGGTTGATTGCTCCTACGCTCACTGCCTTTTAAGGATACATCTGCCAGAGCCACGGCCTCAGACAGCAAAACAGATGGAGACTCACAAATCAAACACTTTGCAAGCTACTCGCTGCAAATGTATCCCTGCACTATAAAAAAAAAAAAAAAAAAGGCTCCTTGTCCTTTTGCTGACTGTCAACACACCCTCCCATATTGTGTCATGGAGAGTGTGTGTGTTTACAGTGAGCAGATGGACGAGGAGCTGTTTGACAGTAAAGGAATACAGTATTTGTCTGGGTATCAGGTGTTACATCATACTATACATGCCATGCAATATGTACCGTATGTCTGTAAGAACAAGTTCTGTACTGTATAGCCAATAGACTATTAGACACAGATGTCTTGACAACCTGTGATTTATTTTGGTCTCCATCCTTTGTTACACTCACTGATTTTGATATTGGTATATATTTAACTGCTTTACTTTCTGACATAACACTGCTCATACTCCTCATCTTCGTCCTTTCCGCAGGGTGAGACAAAGAAGGAGAGCCGCAAGCAGGAATATCTGAGGAAAATGGGCCTGAGCCAGGAGGGGAACGACGATGTGACAGCAGGGCTACAAAGACAAACCAGTGTCTCAAACGAAAAAGATGCTAAGGTCGACAACAGAAACAGCAAAGGTCCGGAAAGTTCGAAAGAGGAGCGAAGTCGGCTTTCGAGTAGATACTCGAAGCAAGAAAGCAAAGAGAGTGACGTGAAAGAGGAGACCAAAGAGAAACATGAGGACAAGATAAGAGACAGAAGAGAAAACAGAGAGAGCACAGGTAGCAAAACAAAGGATATGATCTCGAAGTTACAGGAAAAAAAAGATGACGGCAAAGAGAGGAAAGAAGACTGCAGGAGGAAGGATGAGAGCAAAACCAAAGACCTTATCTCGAAGCTACGAGAAAAGCATGAGAAGGAAGCGGGCAAGGAGAAAGAGAGAAAATCTGAGAGTTTCAGGACACAGGGACTTGTCTCTAAAATGTTGGAAAAGCAGAGCAAAACACAAGAAAGCCCGGCCCCGCCGAGTAAAACAGAAGAGAAGAAGCCGAAAGCGGAGGAGAAAAAAGCTGAAGATAAAAACAAGCCAGATGCCAAGCTTGAGCGACAACGATCAGAGAGGGGTGAAGTGCAGGTGAAACACGACAAGGCAGAGAAGAGAACGGACCGAGAGGAGCTGGTTAACCACAGTGACCACGTGAAAGAGAAGGAGAAGAAGATCAGCACGGAGAAGAAGGTAGAGGGGCAAAAGGAAAAAGAGGAGAGAAATGGAAAAGAAAGTGAGAAACTTGGCAACTGCGTGGCCAAAAACAGCCCGAACAGCAAGGCGAAAGAGGAAGAGGAGGAGGACGAGGACTCCAGCATGTTTGATGAGCTGATGGAGCAGGTTCGCAGCAACGACCCCACCCTCACCGAGCTCAACGTCAACAACTCAGAGGTCATCAAGACCAAAACACTCATGGAGTTCGCAGAGGCTTTGCACAAGAACACCCATGTGAAGAAGTTTGCTTTGGCTAACTGCCGGGCAGACGACCACGTGGCTTATGCCATCGCGGGCACGCTACGCAGCAACAAGACCATCACCAGCATCAACGTGGACTCCAACCATCTCACTGGCAAGGGCATCCTGTCTCTGATCCAGGCGCTGCCACACAACTCCACGCTGACCGAGCTTCGCTTTCAAAACCAGCGTCACATCTGTGGCGGGAAGACCGAGATGGAGATGACCAAGATCCTGAAGGAGAACACCACCCTGCTCAAACTGGGCTACCACTTTGAGTTGGCCGGACCCAGAATGACCACGACAAACATACTGAGTCGCAACATGGACCGACAGAGGCAGAAGCGCCTGCAGGAGCAGAAGCAGGCCCAGGCCAACGGGGAGAAGAAGGGGACACTGGAGGTACCCAAGGCGGGTGGTGGAGGGTCTCTGAGGAACTCGCCCAGAGCGTCCCCCAAACCTTCTCCCATGCCGTCACCTGTGCCATCACCAAAGCTGACTCCAAAAAGAGGAGCTGGAGGTCCGGCACCACCACCACCACCTCCGCCTCCTCCTGGGGGTGGACCTCCCCCTCCTCCACCTCCCATGCTGGATGTAGACTCCCTGAGGAATTCTCTGACCCCGGTGTCGCAGAGGAAACTGGATGGAAAAAGCCCGGGCGGTGGTAAGAACACAAGGGACCAATTGCTTGCCTCGATCAGAGGGAACGATATGAAACAACTCAAGAAGGTATGTACGATGGGCTTATGGATAGCTCAGCTCCGCCACAATACATCCTCACATACTGACATCTTCATTTCCCCCCCCCCCCACAGGTGCCGGTGCCAAAGTGGCTGCAGTAACATTTCCTGCTGGAATATGAAGTTAAAAAAGAAGAGAGAGGGAGAACAGACATTTCGTCGCAGGTTTTTTTTTTTTAAGGAGTTAATCTCTACATTCCCCGGATGCAGTCGAAGAACTGTGCTGCGGGACGGATGGAGAAAGTGAAACATGAGATGCCCATCGATTGGATGACCAGCCCTCACAATGAGTTCTCCCCTCAAACACTGGACCAAAAGGACTCTGTGGAGAATGAGTGATGCAGGGCTCTCTATTAACCGACTGCAAAGAGTGCCATGAGTGTTGTGGTTGTTGTTGTCTTCAGTACATATTGACGCTTTGCTGGTTATTTGCACTAGATAATATGAAGCTGGGAGTGTGCGATGAGCTTATTGATAAGAGATTCAAATAACTCCTTATAAAATTCTAATATACAAAAAGTTTATCAGCGGTATAGTGGACATTAATTTGACCATTTATTTATTTGTGGAGAGAGAATCCACCTCATATTTGTAAGTTGTGAATCGGTTCAAACTGGGAATTCTGAAATGGCGTAAATATCAGGGAATTAACAAACATGGCGGCCTGACTTAAGAAAATCTGGGTAAGAAAAAAGAAAAGGGTCACGGTGGTCTTTGATTGTGTGTCTCATTGCCAAATCTCATGACATCTCAGGCAGGATTTAATGGATTGGAAAGCAGCCCAGTGGGATCCTGGTGCATGACGAAAGAGTTTTAGCATGGAAATAATTACATAATGCATTTTTATCAGGAAGTGCAAATGGCTGTCCTTCAGTATGATGCTATATTTTGTACAGAATCCTTGTAGCATGGGTGTTTGAATACCTTTCATAACTTAATGTCTTACCTTTAGGGGGATTTATGAAACCATTACTGGCTTATATCAACCCTCCTGTTGATTTATGCCTTTATGTACTTTTAAGTGAATGTCATTTTAAAAGGAATTTAATGATGAGCATAATTCAGAGGGGCACTCATATGTGCACGGTGTAATGAAAGATTCTCTGTCATATCTGATTACACATGCCTTTCTTACAGAGCCTGTATGTCTTCAATAAAATATTCTGGTATGTTTGCAATGGAAAGTCACAAGTGTAATGTTATGCCTGGCTGATAAGGATAATATGACTAGTATGTGTAAAGTCAAATACAACTGACATTTATAATATTTTCCAGTATTTGAAATCAAGGTATGTATGTATTAATATATATACAAAATATACTGTATATCAAATGGGCTGTCATTCATTTTAGTTGGTTTATAGGCTCTATAAAAATCATTCACTCTTAATAATATACTCAAGTATTTCCATTTTCACTGTCACTTCAGGTCTAGCTGTTGCTAGTAAGATATGCACAGTATATACAGAGCCATATATAGATAAGTATCCATAGTCAACAACTAACCTGCAGCATAAATAATTCAAAGGAATCCTGTAATACTGCGTGTGAATCCTGTGAAAACTGAGGTACTTAAGTTCATTTGAAGAATCTCTCCATCATTATACACCCATGTACACGCCTGTGCTTCTGCAACCAGAAAACCAGAAAATGTCTCCACATTACACGTTTAAAGCTTCAGAGAAACGGTAGGAGCGGTGTAGCTGTGTAACCCTCCAGCTGGTGAGGCAGCCATCAACCTGAGAACAGCACCACCAGGAGCAGGCCAGTTTATGTCTCCATATCCCTGCCTCGGCCTCTGCATCCATGAAATGCCTATATTTGGGCATTTCTCAATGAAAGCTTGCTCTGCAACTCATTCCTTTCTCGTTCCTAATAATGGGCTGCAGGCCAGCGGTCTGTCTCTTGGCTGTAGCTGCTCCCCTGACCAACAGCACTGATCTTAGATGGAGGGAAAAGAGGGGAAAGAATGAAAATTTTTAGATTATTGACATTCAGCACCAGCAAAGGAGATCTAAGGAGAACCTAGTGATCATTTGTATGCAGAAATGATGTCGGGTCCTTCCTCACTGTAGCATGGTTGAATAACCTGCTAGAAATCCAATCGGATTTAAAAGAAATGAATCTAAGAATATGCACCATGTAAGCACAGCATCAGCTAATATAATAAAGGTCTGAAAACAAAAATGTTGACACAAGAACCAAAGTCATGTAATAAAACAGGATGCAACTATGGCGTCATATTTTGTTCTCAAAAGTAACAACAAAGCATTTTGAATGTACTACCTTGCATTTGACAGGCCTCGTCTCCATGCCAATGGTGGCCGGGGCTCATGGGTATTGTAGTATTTAGACCTGGCCGTCAAAATGATTGCCAAAAAAAATCATCTCTCAGAAACTAAACTGAAATGATTGCCATAACATACAACTAAGTTTGTTACATAAAGAGTCCTGTGTTTCTATGTGTTAAGTAACATATGCTTTATTGTTTAACTAAAAATTTAAATAAAATGGGAACACTGAGTGTGGAAAAACGTCCCACTTCTGAACTCTGTTGCCACACAGTGGAAGTAGCGCTTTTGTGGCCGACATTCTTCTAATAATTTAATCTTAACTGCTTGTGTGTTTTTATTCTGTTGTCTTATGTGTGATGCTGTTGCTTCTGTTGACAAGATGTCTAACCAGTCATCTCCTCTGCAGTACCACAGATACCTGGCATACTTCTCCATGTGCCACCCATCTATCACAGACTAAGGAAGATGTGCTTCTTTTTTTATTATTGCTCAATCATATACAACTTTAGAATGTTTAGCTGTATGGCTGCAACGCGTACCTCCTTCTCCCCAATACAGGGAGTTTGGTTACTTTGGTATTGGACCTCAAGGTTCAAACACCAGTAGAAAACCACTGACGTTAATAAATAAACAACTGCTGGTGAGGAGGCCACGGGATCCCCGAAGTCCCCAAAATATATTCCTTTTCTAATGCTAAATAAAAGTCAGGATAACAAAGCAACAATATAAGGTGTTGTTTCCCCCTTTCCTTTGCTGAAAACACACGAAACGCTCCTTTAAGGCGTTACTTTGCGTAGTGACGTCACGCCGCCGATACGCGTCACGTCTGAGGGAACAGCGAAAGAACAAGATGGAGGAGTATGCCAGAGAACCATGGTGAGTCTTAAAAACACATAAAATAGCCATTTTCACCCTCTGCTTTACCAAGTCCTCCGTGTGAAGCAACGACCATGTTCGGTGTTTAGACTTATCTTCATGGCACAACACGTGGTACGACACGAAACGGCTCCGATCCGGCTAGCTACCTGTCGTTAGCTCAGATGCTAACTCTAGATAGAAACCCATTGACGCTGTGTGCTAGCATCAGAACGCCGATGCTAAGTTACATCACGTTGCTAGTGACCTTGTCGGTTTACTGACTCGCATGTTATTAACTATAGTTCAGTGACTCCGGCCACTGAGTGTACGAGGTGATACATGATCCACAGTGAAGCTGAGACTATTTCATCAGTGCAGTGTATCACCTGACAAAGTTGCTTTAGTGTTTTGATAAACTAGATTAGTTAGTTAGCTAACTAGCTAGCTAGTTAGCTAGCTAGCTACCTGTGAGCTATCCTTATCTGTTGGGGGGCAGACGAGGATTACACAACAGCTGCTGAAGGGGATTCCAATATATCTTAAAAAACAGGAGCTCAACTTCATGTTCATGTTGCCAGTGTTAAATATTAGTGACACGTTTGTACCCAACAGGTCCAGGACCTGTGTCGGGTTTAATTATCTCCAGACCAGGTGGTACATCGTGTAATAACCAGGCATTAAGGGCATTTGATAGAAATACTTGTTTTGCGCTGCTTTTATTTAGCTAGCAGTTTTTAATGTGAGTAGCTTTGAAATGAATGGAAATAAACCCCTTTCTATTTATTTTACTGTCCTTATAAAAAAACTAACATTTAAGGTCAGAAAGAGTAATGTAATGACAATCATCTTTAGATTTCCTGCTTCAGTAGAGATGCCCTTAAACTAATAAAACAGTGAAGACAGATATCCAAGTAGTTATAGAAATTTACAGAATGTATATTATTCAATGGATTTATAATGTTTTTTTTCTTGAAATGCAGTTTATATGTAATGTGATCATATTGTGTTTTAAATATGTCATTGTCCAAATTAAACACTGTAAATAAACTTTGAACATAAGCTATTTTATTTGCATATTAACAATATTAAAGTGCTGATCCTCTACAATCACCCTCGGCCTCCATAAAATACTCATGAGGCATATCAAGATTAAACCTGCAGATTTATGAGATCATGATAATGTCACGTGTAACTGCAACTTCATACTATGGACTGTGCATGACAATAACCTTTGCGAAATTGCTTCCCTGTGCTTTTAGCCCCTGGAGGATTGTGGACGATTGTGGGGGAGCCTTCACCATGGGAGCTATTGGAGGAGGAATATTTCAGGCAGTAAAAGGCTTCAGAAATTCACCCTCAGTAAGTTCAGTCATGTAGCCTAACACTGTTCTTAACTGTATTGTCTCAATCAAATACGACAATTATGACCTCCGTATACAGATCATCCCACATGCAGCATTAGAGATAGTTTGTCACCCGTTGGGAGCATCACACTGTTTTGTTACTGTTACTGTCAGATGATTATTGGCACAGCCAACTCTCAGAAGATAGGTCATTGTTTTAACAGTGCACTAAATTAAAAAACAAATACAGTAAAGTCAAATTTAGTTGAAGCGATGGCATTACAGTTTCAAACTTACTTAGAAGGCATCTGTTTTTCTTTTCTAAACTCTAGTAGTGTCGTATACTTTCTGTGATTTTTAGTGACACTACATTATGGCTTTCATAAAAAAATGCAGATATCTTGAACTGAAAAGGAATTTCCATTGATCTGTGTTTTGTGTTGCTCTCTGTTGTAGGGAATGAACCACAGAATGAGAGGTAGCATGACTGCCATCAAGACCAGAGCCCCACAACTTGGAGGTGAGGATAACTGCTGAATTTAAATATAATCTGCCTGAAAGTGGAAAAACCTTATATTTAGTATCAAATATTCATTCATTCTCCTTTGCAAAGAACAGGGGCTGTTGTCAACTTAGTATGTCATGTTGATCTCTGTTTAAGTCTGCAGTTGTTCGCCTAACTTTCTTATTGAACCGGAGTGAATCTCTTTTGGGTTGCAGGAAGCTTTGCTGTATGGGGAGGCCTCTTCTCCATGATTGACTGTGGTTTAGTAAAGGTACGAGGGAAGGAGGATCCCTGGAACTCGATTACGAGTGGGGCCATGACGGGCGCTATCCTTGCTGCAAGAAGTGAGTAAGCCTGGAAGAAGCTGGCAGTTATGAGTTCAACAGACGGCACATGCATGCAAACGGCAAACAGTGAGGTTGCTGTTGTACACTGAACAGTTTAAAACCAAACCTGCTGCATTCTCAAAATTGAGAGTGCAAAGAGGCATCTGTAAGACTATTCAATGTTTGGCTACAGTTAAGGAAAGAGTAGATATCTGTTTGCTTTCGGTTTGGCGGTATGTTTAAAAAAAAAAAAAAAAAAAAAGTTGTTAGCCACATCCGTCTATTGACGATAATACAAGTAATTTTCTCAGTTCTGCCACTTGTTTTAATCCAATAAACAATCAAAATGCGCATCTACTGTACAGTTGTTGTCCCAGTAAACACAAAGATGGCTAACGTAAACTAACGGCTGGCGCTACATGTGAAGATTATAAGATCAGTGTTAATTCGTCCCAGAGTTTCAGCAACTTCATTACATTTTGCGTAGTTTTGCTGTTAGTTATTAGTTGGCTTTTTTTTTAAATAACTGTCAATTCATCAGTACTGGACCCAGAAGTAGAGGTGAAATGCTGAATCTTTCCTTGGAGCATGTAGCTCGGGGATTACACATTGCACTTTTTTAAAACTGCAGCCACGTATTTGATAAGAAAATCTACCTAATTTTGGGAAAGGTGTCACAACTGGATGTGGTCCTTATTGGCAACACTGACTGAAGAATGATTTAACTCGTTTGCAGTAGTTATACTGAAAATATGAAGATTAACCTCATTCAATGTGGGGGATGGGGTTTTCTAATATTGAGACTGTGCTGCATGTGAGGTCTTATACGTCCACATTAATTCATTTTGAGCTAAGTTCTAATTAGACCCGACACACTCATTGTCTACTCGCACAGGTGTTTTCACTTTGTTGCCTGATTAAACCTTTTCTCAGGAGTGATCTGTGCACTCCGGCATCTTGTTCACTGTCCTGTTCATCGTGTTGCTCTTACTGGGGCAGGAAAACATGGACTTTGTGACCTTATGTAATTCCCAGCAAGGCTCCACCTAACTTAAATCTGAACACAGTTATGTTGAAATGGGACATTTTTTTTTATCAAGTTGATGAAACAGTGGGTGATCTTTAACACACAGTAACATCTCAATTACTCTACGTCTTATGTAGTCTGTATTTATGTGGAAATGTGCGTGTACCTGCATCCTTTGTTCTTTTTATGTCTGTGAAACACTTTGCTGCTCGTTTTGATAAGTGTTATATAAATACGCTTTATTATTATTATTATCATCAATCACACAAGATATGTCTTTAGATTAAACCTAACAACCAACAATTGAGCGTTAAGTATTAACTACACAGAAAAATAGGATTTACATTTCATTTAGCTGACGCTTTTATCCAAAGCGACATTAAGTGCATTCAACCTTGAGCGTTCAAACCCAACTAATGGAAACTAATGTACTGTGTGTGCACTTGTGCGTGTTTAATATATTACCGTTTCCTGTTCCTCTATAGATGGACCAGTAGCCATGTTCGGCTCTGCAGCTATGGGAGGAATCCTGCTGGCATTGATAGAGGGCGCTGGAATCTTGCTCACTAGATTTGCCTCTTCACAGTTCCCAACTGGTGAGTAATACTAACGTTTGTGTCATTGAATAATTGATGACGTGAAGGATATTGCATAGACGGAGAACACGGTTTGATGTTTTTGTATGCAAATTTAGTTATAAATCTCCCTCCCTTACATCAGCTACTAAGACGTGAAGCAAGTCAGCGAGGTATAAATGCCTCTGTAGTTGTGAAAGATGACCTCTGCTGTGGCAAAGAAAAAGTACCAGCTGTAACTGCAAGTTCCCCTCTGCTTGCCCTTCACCTGACAAGTTTATTTTTGCTGACTATACTGTGTAGATACATTAGTCACGTCTCCACCTGCTAGCATGCTTTACACAAAAAACAGCATCCAAACCCATTGCAAACAATAACACGGAATATAAACAGCAGGTGTAAGAGATGTGTGTGTGTATATAAATATATAAATATTTAATTATTTAATTTATTATTATTATTATTATTATTATTATGTGTGTTTTTTCTACGGGCTATCTGATTTAAAAACATTTTTTAAATTGAAAATATCGGATGATCAATCTTAAAACCAGGCCTTTACTCAGTGTGTCATAGATGTTTCCTAAATCCTACATCACAGAAGGTTTTTCACCTGACAACGATGACGTTCCTTTTTTGTTATGCAAGACATTTCGACAGGTCATAGCGGGAAAAGCACAGGTGTAATCAATAACATTAAAAATGACTGGTTTCTATTTCTAACACACAACAAAGACATTGTTAATGTTATTAGTTGCACTTGTGCTTTTCCTGTCACAACAAGCCAAAATGTCTGAAAAAGGTTTGAGTCCAATATGTGTCCCACTTCTATACTACATATAAATACTATGAAATATTTACTATATACTAATTTTAATAGGATATTGTTTTTGCAGTTAGTATACAAAAGTCTGTTTACTATATATATTTTTTTGTTTTCACCACCACCACCTATAATTTGTTGTATTTTGTTATCCATCTATGAGCAGCTCCTACATTTCCATTGAGCTTCCCATGTTAGACAATAGTTTATTTCAACTACTATTACTGTGCTACTTTCACTATTACTATACTCTATTTTCTGATTGGTTTTATGCAGTAATTGATTACTCCATTAACTGTGAAATCATAAATCATTAGTCGCTGTACTCCACCACATACTAAAATCTGTCTAGAATTAGTATATCGAATGAAATTGGGGCACAGCTCCGATGTTAATCTCGTTATATTTAAGGATATTGCCTTCTTAGTTAACTGCCAACCGCTGTTCTCATTCTCAAGTTTTACTTTTTCTTCCTCTCAGGGCCCCAGTTTGCTGAGGAACCTGCCCCAGCTCCCATGCCCACCCCTTCCTTTGGAGACTACAGACAATACCAGTGAGAGGACTGCCTCACTTCTTATCCAATAGGCCTTTTTGAATTCCTTGCTGAAGTTACAGAGAAGAAATGGAGACGTAAAATACCACACATCAGTGAATAGCAACTGCACCCAACTTTGTGGACTGTGTCAGAGAAGTGAAGGACAGAGTACATCTTCATTTTCCTTCTTTCAAGAGCCATGTACAGACCTGCCTTGTGCCATTCTCCACCTTGTCATGTGCATCTGTTTCACCTAACAAGGGTTAAATACAAACACGTGGTGAGACCGGGGATGAGGTGTGTTTTTCTGTTTTGTTCATCTCCATTATATACCGCATGTAGTCCAACATGTGGGAGCTCCAGGCTGACGAGCCTCGGTACGGTATTGAATCGAGCAAAAACGCTCCACACAAGGAACGTAATGAATCATAAGTATGGTATACTTCTGTGTACATACAGTAAAGGCTTTCTACTTGTATTCACTTAATGTTTCATTTGCCTTAAATATGTCACCTGCTTGTGCTGGCCACTTTAATTTGGCTGGAATTTTTATTTTATTTGTTATCAGTTATGAAGGCAAACCAGTCACAATGCTATTCCTGGGGTAATGGGTTTTGTTTTAAATTGAGTTATTTATTTTAGATAGCGTTTTACTAGAGGGTTGAATTTTATGTTACAGTGCTTTTACATCCAACACAAAGGTTTGGGAAATGCCGGTAATGACACAGGGCGGCCGAGGCAGTACAAATGAAAGGAGAAACTCAAGCAAGGGATTGATGCATACTGTATGACAACTGTATATTAGATCATACTATGGTACAATAAAGAAATAAGTTGTTTCCTGTGTTTGGTGTAATCTTATGAATACACTTATGCCATTAGTTCTCGTCTGACTCATGAAAAGCGTAGATAAGGAGTTCAGGTCAAACCTTTTGAGTGTACTGTGCTTTTGTTGCAGTCGCCCATCATATGTGCTGCCTGGGCAGGACTGCTCATCCACCACTAGAGGGCAGTCCTCGCAAACATTCATGCCTGTACTGCTCCTTCTTTGCTTGGCCGAATTTGTGTAACTGGCTCTTTTAGGATGTGTTTACAAAAGCCACATAAGGGAGCACTTTCCTCTCACATTCTTACATGTTTGTGTCACACACACACACCTGTTACCTGTTTGGAGCCCCCTCTGTGTATTGATGGGTGAAGGACACTGGATGCATGAGGTGATGGGGGGAAAGGACGGTTGATGTAACTTTAATGTCACCAGCTTGATATGTGAGGTCAGGGATCAAGGAAGAGCTGTACTCTTGAGACTTAAGCCAAGCATAAGTCACAAATATATATATAAAAATATATATATATAAATATATTTATATATATATATAAATATATTTATATATATATATATATATATTTATATATATATATATTTATATATATATATATATATATTTATATATATTTATATATTTATATATATTTATATATATATATTTATATATATATATTTATATATATATTTATATATATATATATATATATTTATATATATATATATATATATATATATAAATAAAACAAACTCCAAATCATTCAAGTCTCGAGTTTTAACCAGAACAAATAAATCCAGCACAATTTAGAATAAATACAAGACTTTGTACATGACACACCTTAGATATTAAGTGTGGGACTAAAAAGATTTTAGCTATTAATCTTGCTACTATTTGGTCAAATCAAGTAATTATTTGATCTTTAAGTGTCAGAAAATTGAGAGAAAGCACACACCATAGTTTACCAACTGACAATATCATGATATTTTTAAGGGCTTGTTTTGTCAAACCAACTCTCCAAAATCCCCCTAAATATTCAATATGTTGTCCGAGAAGACTTTGAGAACCAGAAGATACAAATGTGTTTTAAGAACTGACACATTTTTGGCCTTTTCCCCTCAAAAGCACTTAAACAATTTGTTGACCATCAAGTCGATTCATTTTCCATGAAACGACTATTTGATTAATAGACATGTCTTTTTGTGTCTAATTAGGCCAAACATTTTAGAAAATGGTCAAATGGTGTGTCTGAAACCTGAAATTGACAAGATACTTATGACTTGGACTTGCTCTGACATGACTTGAGTCTTAGACTTGCCCCAAAGTATCAAACTAATTTGATATATTTAAAACAAATGTTGCCCAACCAATAACCGATAAATGTTGAAAAGGTGTGTTTGTGTGAAACCTGAAATTGACTAGAAAGTTGCTTGTGACTTGAGACTTGATTTTGACTTGGGACAAAAATACTTTTAACAGCTCTCATAGAGTTTGTCATTTTAAATAATGCAATGTTTTTTTCGTGATATCACTTTATTCACTTTCATAATTTTGTATTTCTTGCATGCCAAAAGGAGGGGGAGGTAAACTCATCCCTTCAAGAATGTGTATAATGTTTAAATAAAACACCTGATGGAAATGTGTTTGCAAAAATACCAGTTAGCGTGTATTTATACTGACACTCATCACTGTGCAGCCCCTCCGTTATCATGCAAATGATGCGGGCCGAGTGGCCCATGTGTCATGCCCTTTTAAGAAAAATGAGAAATAGTCGGGAGTGACGTCTGCTGCGCACAGAGGCCGGAGGCGAACTGACACTTGCGGAGCGGCGAAAGAGACAGCGAGCGAGAAACGGTGAGTGGGGAAACGGCAAACTTTACCACACGGTCGAATAAGTCGTCCGCGTGGGAGCACGTCGCGTCGACACACGCGGGACGACTAGCGGATCCGGCCGGCTGCACGGCTCGAGGTGTCGGCGTCGGGTAAACCAGAAGAATTGTCCGCGCGAGTACAAAACGGGGAAAGAGAGAGAGAGAGTGTGTGAGTGTCTATCTCTCTCTCTCTGTGTGTGTGTGTGTGTGTGTATATGTATGTATGTATGTATGTGTGTGTGTGTGTGTGTGTGCACTCCCATTTTAGTCAAGGCCGGGGCGGAAGGGCAGGTAACGTTAGCGGTCGGTCTTTCCCGAGCAGATTCACCGCGACGTGGGCTGATTTTTGAAGCCCGTCGCCGCGCGCGCGCGGGAGGGCTTCAACGGTTTTGAGCCGTTGATGCGTTTTTATTCGAGTTTCTCGACAAACCTCGCCTCGTTCTAGAACGTCCGCCGAGGAAGAAGGAATGTGTCGCCTAGCTACGAGCTCCCGAGCTAACGAGCCGCCGCAGCTCGCGCCGCTGAGAAGTGTCGACGGCCCGTTGGAGCTAGCTAGTTAGCTAGCTAGTTAGCGACGCTCTGCTAACGAGCTTTTGGTAACGGGATTTAGGACAGGTCGCTGGTACGAATCTAGATTTGGTTGCGAGCAGATGCCTGGATTTTAGATTACGGTATTTTAGTGTTTTATCTGTCAGCTGGGTCATGGTTTTGAGCGGTGTTTGATTGTTGTGGGAGCTACGGGGGTAATAATCGGGCATCGACGGAGGGTTAGTCGCTGCTCGGTGGTTACAGACACAGATTGCAGGGATTTAGCATGACCTGGAGTGATAAGCATATGCTGCTGCCGTAAGCAAATTAGGTAGATTCACAGTGAGATAAACGAGGCGCTCGAATGACTTTCTCGTGCCTGGGGGCCAGGCTTTATGCCAGCCTGTTGCAGGGTGTTTCTGCTGGTGTGAAACGGGGGAAAGGTGTGTGTACTCCCTCCTCCTCAAACTATAAACACACAGTGGCTCTGCTTTATTTATAACAGAATATCACAGTTTTACATCTGAAGTAGACATTTCTGCAATAGGTCTCACTGTCTGAGACATCTGCCTCATCCTGAAGATGCCCTAATCTCTCCATAGCCCAGGTTTGATGATGAGATGCAGGCTGTAAAACTCACTTTCCCCCCCCCCCCCCTCTTCTCTTAGCAAGCCTTCTGTCTGGAGTTTTGAACAGGAACAGAGACTGGAAGGGGCTATTTTAGTTGGTAGCTACTCCTTTTCTATCCTATCAGCATGAAGCCTTCTTCTGGAAAGAGGATGTGGTTACAGGTCAGGGCCCCAGCAGGCACAGATGTATTCTGCTGATGGTGTTTGTCAGTTACAGATCTTTGTCATAATTAAGTCACAGCAAAGTTTTGCGTGCCTGGCTGCAGTTTTGTTCTGACTCATAGATGGTATCCAGTCTTGTAGTGGACCTAAAAAGAGACGTAACTATGCAGTTAGGGCTTCAGAGAAGTTTGTGCAGGAAGTTTGACACCGGCTTTGGTGTCAATGGCTTTGCTGTCTAACAAATGTTAAAATTCCCTTCACGGTTACTGTCAGAAACGTCCTCATTACTCATACGTGTTATTTATCACACATGAAGGGCAGTTTGAATTAAAAAAAAAAAAAAAGCCTCTTTTCTTTTTTAAAGCTCTGGCTAACGTTTTATTTTACAGGCTCGTAAATTCCTAATTTACTAGGAAGTTTCCTTGAAAGAACTATGTAATTTGGCACTAATTATAGGTTAAATTAGAGGCAGGGTTCACTTGGTATACTTTTAATTACTTCTAATTAACTGCTAAGCTACCTATTGTTTTAGTTTGGGCACAGCAGGTCAGCGGAACATGCAAACGTGCAATTTTGACTACGGGCAATCATGCAGTTTAGCATATGAAGAATAATGTTCCTAATAAGAAATTCAATAATACATTTCAACTTGCATTGAAGTGGAGCTGTACTTTTAGGAAAATTCCTCAGGATTTCAACATCTGTTTTTAAACTCAACACAACTTACTTAACAGACCCTTTTTCTACCCCTATAATTAGCACTATTTAACGTAGTTCTTTCCAAGACATTTTCAAGACACTATTAGGATATAAGTAAATAGGTTAGCTGTCAAATGAAGTGCACTCGAGCCCTTTCCTTGAGAATTTATCTGCTGTCAGTAGTTTCTGGGTTATTCCCCTTAAGTTAGAGGGTTTCTTGTGCTAAGCTCAGTGTGAACAAGTGATGTGAACTGTGGTTGTGGTGGAGGTAATGAGTAACCAGGAGCTCATCAATATAAAAAAAAACACTACGCCAGAACAACTATTATCTCACCCTGTTTTTTTTTTTTCTACCATTAAACCTCAAGGGGATATTTTTTCTTCTTCCAGTGTACCGCCTGTAATTGTCATGTGGGTCAACAAGCAAGAAAATAAGAACATGAGACATACCGCTGTCATGCTGCTAGCTTAACCAACGGATGTGTGCTTTTTCACCATCCGCACTGAGTGGAAGATACAGAGGGCAGCTGTCAGTCATACTGCCCTGCTGAGTCAGGCGCTTTGACAGCTTCACTGCTGTCAGATTATTCTCACTACACCAGGAAACTTAGCATCCTGCATTTTGTAGTTTAGCTGTTGAGCCTTCTGCTCTGATTTCAGTTTCCTCTAGTTTGAGACGTAGTTTATCCAGACACATTCGCTGCATATTCTTGCTAGCAGCGGCACCTCGTCCAATTTCCAGCCCTAGATGGATGCATACTTTTGGCTGTAGAGGGTGAGTGATGCAGTGATGTCATGGTGGAGCATGTTTTCTGTGGCATGTGGCTTTCCCTCGCTCCTTATTTGCTGGGGTTACTACGAGAGCAGAGGAACAGCAGCAGCATGTTTGTTTTGTTGGGAATGACAGTGTGTAGCTGAGGGCAATGGAAAGAGAGAGGTTTGATGTTTAAAGGCAGATGTCCTTAAATGGCCTTGTTTGTGTGCGTCGTGAGTGTGTAGGCAGGCGGTTGAGAGAGTGCGGTATTGTGTGTAGTCTTCCTGGTGTGAAAGTTTGTAGAAAAAGGTGTCCAAGCAAGAGCATTATTTAAAAAAATACTAGTTAGCAGTGGGAAGCTCAAAAAGAACAGAGTTCAAAAGAGACGAGTGTTGTTCACTCGTTGAACTAGAAGCAGGATTTGTTTTAGTGTTGATTAGTAATATCATTTGAGTTGGGGAGAGTGGCATTTGTGTCTTGGCAGGCTTCAAGAGCAACCACTTTGCCGTTCTCCAGAACATGAATCAGCACACTCGCTTGCTGAGAAATGTCCTTCACTCCTACTCGAGCTCAGTAAGACAGACTTGCAGTCTTGCCTTTTCAAGTGGTTTAACGCTCAATGGAGCATTTTTACTTCAAAACTTGACTGTCTTTATTCATATGTAAAAGTAGAGCTGCGTCCCAGCACATTACCTGCTAATCTACATACAGGGGATGACTGTTATGTAAAAGATAGTACAAGGTTCATTTATTGTCATTGTGCAATAGGGTTGTGCAACCAAATGCAGTTAGTAGTCCCATTTTGCGCCATAAGAAAGACGTGCACAAAAACCAAACTATAATATATGCAAGTATGGTGGTATGTTGGCTGATATGTCTGTAACACTTACCAGGCTGCGGCAGGGTGAACGGGCTTTGACCGGGGTGGGTATTGTCTTTTAATAGCCTTTGGGCTCCTAGCAGGCACCTCTTGTCACCAACATCACTGATGCTCAGTAGATGGGTACCAATGATGTTCTGGCCGGTTTCAGTCACCCGCCGTAGAGCCCTCCTGTCGTGGGCCGTGCACATCCCATAACAGTTTGTAAGGTCTCCAGTCAGGATAACCAATGTTCATTTCCCAAATGAGTATTACTCTAGAATGTGTGAGAATCTGGGGGAGGAAGCCCACCAGTCCTTGTTGTGAAAGTTACTGTTTCCCACCACTTTTTCATGTATCCATTTTTGCTTTGGTAAGCACCAACAATTAATTAAAGTAAAAAAATAAAAGTTGTTTTTATTTCTCTTTTTGGTTGCGTAGTTGATTACTAATTTAATATTAAACATGCACATAAAAACCTAACAAACATTGACCATACAATGCTTTTGTATTTCTTTATGTATTGAAAATGGCGTGTAGCTTATACAGTATTTGTTCTGTTAAAGTTGAATGAAAATAAAAAGGTAATATGTATGTAAGAAATAAATCCTGTAAATTACCTTTCTAATGAGATTTTACTAAATTTTTATTCCATTTTTCTCTTCACTTTTCTTTAATTTCTTTTTCATAATTGCATACATCATTTATTTTCATCGTAGGTGAACTGAACAGTACCCTTGTAGCAGGAAACGAAAACACTTTTTGATGGGTGGTTTCCCCATAGCATTTTGAATGAGATAAAGAGAGTCTGCCTCCTCTAACGCCAGAGAAGTAGACGTCCTCCATAACGACATCTGAAGTAGTCTCATAATAAACGGATGACGCCAGGAACCCGCTCGGTGATGGTGGCTGTCTTAGCTAGGGTCAGTCGACAGTGTCCATACAGGAACCATGACGTGTGGATAGCTGAACTCTGAGGCAAAGTCTAAATCTAAGTACGACATTGTCTGTATGACATTGTCTGTGACACTGTGCATGCACTTGACTCTCTAGTTGAGTGTTTACATGAGTGCACCAAGGACTGTTTGCAATAGCACCCGTGCAGCCCTGGTCTTTTTCATTTTCCTCCCAAAGGCTCCTCCCTAATCGTGCAAGGAGAACTTCTCTTTGTGTGTAGAGGATTACCGAGTATGAATTATTCACAGTCCAGGCTTCATATCCCACATGGTCACTGCTTGTGTTTGAAGTTGGAGGTCCTTGGTTCCTTTGTCCACCCCTCTGAGTATTTTGACAGTGCGCTAAAAAGAACAGTGTAGGAGGAGATCAGCTGCTTCCCAGAATGGCTGCCGATTAGTTATTTAATGGTTTGCAAAAAAAGGTTGATTATCAAGCGAGGCTATACTTTCTCCCTTGAGACCTGATTTTAACTTGAAGTCACTTACTGATTTTTATTTGCACGGCCTTGATGCCAACATGCTGCACTTTTCAACCCGTGACGGATAAGTTCTACACTCTGGTTTGGGGATCGAGGGCTCGCTCGCCCTTTGATGTGCAGTCAAAGAAACCCGTGTCTGGGCACATACACAGCTCCATCTTTTATCAGTAACTTGGCAGCCTAAATGTGGTACAGTTAGGCACAAGGACGGTGATTGCCATTTACTGTAGCTCCCATTATGATGGTGTCACCTTACCTGAGTCTACGTTGTGATTTAGTATTACACTCTAATTGTCATTTTCAGTGCAGGAACAGGTGCTGAAAATGGGGAGAAGTTACATTTTTCACATGAATTTAAGAAGGGTTTCAACAAATTATTTTCATTATAGATTAGTCCAACAATTGTTTTCTCTAGTGATCATTTGGACAATATAAAGTCAGAATATGGTGATCTCATCAGATGTCTTGATTTGTCCGACTGGCAGTACATAAACCAAAGATATTTAGTTAACAGTCGTAGAAGGAAGGAACCCTGACTATGTTTCCATTTGAGAAGCTGGAAACAGAGTTTTGGCATTTTATTTTCTTTAAGATCAGAAAGTTAGCAAAGAATCAGAAATCCCCCTCTTCACTCAGCCACAACCCTCCGTGCAGTAGTCTCTCTGAAGCCCGACACATAGTGACCCAGTTGGCTAACCCAGCTGACTTTACGCCACAATTTGTGCCAATGATTCAAAACCTCTGCATCCCTTAAAGAGGGATTTCAGAGTTTCGTCCCCATCGCTTTTCCCTTCTCCTCAGCTATTTTCAGTCATTAGTCAAAAACTGACTATAGTTTGCTGTTTTTACAATATGAAGAATGAGTGAGTAACTAAAACATTTGACAGCAGGGTGTGTTTTGTTGTGTGAAGGCCAGATGATTGTGTCATTAGGAGGAATATCTGCCAGATTCATGCATCATCATCATCATCATCTCCCCTTCAGTTCCCCCTACACTCGTACACACCACAGCTGGTTTGTGTTAGAGAGGGGTCACATACTCCTCACCTCCTCCACCCTGAAGCAGCTCCACTTATGGGTGTTCCCTCCATTGTTGTGCTGCTTCTTGTCCATAACCTCCAGGAATGACTAGAATCCTTCCTCTCTGGAGTGGAAAAACTCAGAAAATTACTTTGTTTTGCGTCAAAAGTCAGATCTTGTTTTTTATCCACTTTTGCATCTTACTCATTTTGTCTCTCCCATTTCGCCTTTCTCCATTTGTCCAGTGCAGACTGTTGGGCTGTCCGGTGAAGCAAACCCGCCATGCGTGAATACAAGCTAGTGGTGTTAGGCTCTGGAGGTGTGGGCAAGTCCGCTCTGGTGAGTATCCCCCCCCCTCCCCCTCCAACTATCACACACACACACACACACACACACACACACACACACACACACACCCCTGCAGTTTGTTTCCTTAACACATTGTCGCACCGTCATTTTAACTGCAGAAAAATATACATTTTGCTTAAAGAATTGAAGGCATTTTTGTCACAGGGAGCCACAACACCACAGACGAAACAGTCTGTTTCCTCATTTTGTAAGTCTTTGGCTTTTGTTATAACTACTCATTTATTGATGGGGAGCTTGTGTTCAGGTCTACCATCCTGTAGTCCAGTGCTATACAGTACAGTTCCTACAAAAGATTAGCTTTTGTGCTGCAGGCTTGTCTCTGTCTGTAGTTCCCAGACATTTGTTAAGGACTGTCAATCGTAGGCGTGCCGTTGGCTCTAGATATGGAAATTTAACCATTTTGATGAAGAACAAATGCAAAATCCTGAACTTTTATGCATCTTCTTCTCGTTTCAAGATTGAAAGGAGACCATAAATGTCTGTGAAATGTTGCTTGCCCTGCTTAGCTAACCTCAACCAGGTGTCGGAGTTAATCCCGCAAACTGGCAGGCTGACATGTTTTTACCTTAAGACATTATCTGGTGAACTCCATCCACCCCTAATGTAAACCTACCATTAAGCACAGTGCTTAATGTAGCACAGTCCTTACGTAGAGCTCTTTAATTTGAATTTGTATGCCACATGTGTCTATAAGATGAATCAGACTTTTTCTTGCATCATGGCTGGTCTGACTGGCAACACCATGAACATCCTCTTCTTCAGTGCCCTGCCGAGTTGTTGTGATAACACAGCGAGGACACATGGCACTTTTGCCGCTCTGGATGTTTTGTTCTGGTTTCCGGGAGGTCACATTGATCTGACGTTGGCTTGCTCTGTGTCTTCTCTTACAGACAGTTCAGTTTGTACAGGGAATCTTTGTGGAAAAATATGACCCTACAATAGAAGACTCGTACAGAAAGGTGAGTGTCCCTTGAGGGTGTGAGAGGGGGGAGGTGGAGTGGTGGATAGGAATGAGCTGATTGTTAGCAGCTGCTTTATAGGTTCACGTCATGTAATTGTGCTCTTGTTTTTTCTCTCAACGGACTCTCTTTTTCTGTGTCGTTTTTTTTATTCTTTACTTTTGTCTTTACATGTATTATCTCTTGCTTCCATCTCATCTGTGTTGGATTTTATGTAGTATTCGTATAGGTTTGGAATATGATGTCCCCATTGAAATACAGTGTTTTATTATCTATTGCCTTTTTTTCTCTTGCAGCAAGTGGAGGTAGATGGGCAGCAATGTATGCTTGAAATTCTCGACACAGCAGGCACAGTAAGTGAACTCTATACCTCTGAGTTCTCTGTTCCATAGTCACTGTATCAAACACATTTTAGTTGGTGGAAAACAAAGAAAACTGTCTATTTTAGGAAAAACAGAAAACTCAGGCTCTAGTTGTGATTTTTCTTTTTTTTTTAGGACATTTTTCTGACTTTGTTGAATCCCTGACTTTTCCCTCTAGGGCCAATATGAGGCTTACGTTTGTGGTTTTGAGAGAAATGTCTCGAGACCTATTGGATGGATTGCCATGATATTTGGTGCAGACATTCCTGTTTCTGTTAAGGGATCAGTTTTAACAGAATCCTTAACATTTCATTTAGCATCATCATACGTTTAAAACTTTGGTTAATGAACTAAACAGCAGCATGTTAGCATGTTGACATTTAACATTTAGCTCAACGCTAAGGACAGCCTCACAGCATGGCTGTTCACTCAAAGACTTGTTCATGTCAGAACACAGCACGAGCATGCTAGAAGAGTGTGTATCCGGTATATGTATGTTGATAGTGCAGAAGCAACATACATGTTCATGCTTGTTTCTAGTGGAAAAACCAAGGGTGCTGATAGTTCACCTACAATGCACAATGGCGTGACTGTGCTGTGGAAAGACTTGACAGAGATGCAGCACTTCCACTGCATAATATCCGTCACTATATGTACTGAATCTCAGAACCAGTTGCAACATTGTGATTTCCTGTTATATGTTGGACTTTACAATAAATGTTCAAGAGTTTATATAATGCCAGAGAACATATGACAGAGCTCATGGCCTGTCTTTCCTCTTCCTTTTTTTCCCGCCGTGTAGGAGCAGTTCACGGCAATGAGGGACTTGTACATGAAGAACGGCCAAGGCTTCGCCCTGGTATACTCCATCACGGCACAGTCCACCTTCAACGACCTCCAGGACCTGAGAGAACAGATTCTACGAGTAAAGGACACAGAGGATGTAAGTTACTTGCATGCAAGTTTACATCAACTCACACACACCCACATTTTCAGAGAACTTTTTCCTCATTTCGTTTTTATTTTGTATCGTGGTTGAATGCGTTGTAGAAACAGTGGAAAAAAAGTACAGATGGGTTACAAGCTCCCCACTTCTGTGTTGTCAGCCGCCTACATTATTCGGCATCTGATTGCACTGTTGCTATGGTTACCATTTAACACTGTAATCACGGCATCTTATGCCGTCATTTACAAATTTGTAGTACCTCCACACAATGCGCGTGGTGTCACGGTGTATATTTCTGTGTTGTCAGTGTAGTGAAAACAATGAGAAAGCATTTACTGATACTTGTGTTTGTACGCAGACTAGCATAACATTATCGTCACGCAGGTTTAACATGGACGCAGAGCTAAAGCCCCCACTAAGCTAAGAGTCCAGTTAAGTGGAGGTTCAACCCTTAATCTTGCACCCATATGATGTGGTTTTCCGCTCCAAGTCTGCCCCTCAGCTTGGATCTGTAGCAGAGGAAATAAAAAGAGGATGTCATGTCATTATTTTCCTGGTGTGCTGTTAGTTCGAAGCACATTTCTATTTTAATGAATCTCTTTTGACTTGTGAGGCTGTAGAGTGAGTAAGCCCTCTGTCCCCTTTCTGGTGGGGCAGATAGTGCGTCAGCAGGATCTCAGATGCCCTTTTTTGGTGATCTCTGGAGGGAATGAATGTTACTATAACCCTCTCTCTCTCACTCTTTCCTTCCCTCGCTCTCTCCCTCTCAACCATCTCTGCAGCCTGGCGCTGAAGTTTTACACCGCTCTTTTCTGTGCATCTTTCTGTTGGTCCTTTTCCTGCTCCCCTTCTTCTATATCTAGTGCAGTATACTCTTGTTGCTCTCTGTCCCCCCTCTTCGCTATGGCCTTCCTCGTGGTCTGGCACTCTATGCGGGTGATTGGACTGTCAGCGATGATGTCCAAGGAAAGTATCAGCCCATCAAAAACACACTGGATTGTGAGGCTGTGGTACATCATTAGAGACTACGTGGTTAGGCAACTGAGGTTAGCCTCAGGCTAACAGATGGATTTCAGGATCAGCGGCTCCTCGACTTGCAAGAAAACAGTTGACGTCCTTTTTTCTTCTCTGGGTTCCCTCTGAATATTTCCCCTGTTTATGCTTATCTGACTAGTACAGCCATTCTGTCTGCTATCGGTCCACTTGTGATTTATCCCTTCACCTATGATGACCGTGACATCTGTTTATCTTTCCTTGCCCCTTGCAGGAATACACGACCAAGGGAAATGCTTAACGTGTTTCTCCCCCCCCCCCCTCCCTCCTATTTAAGAGGACCGTTTTCTTACTTGGAGAAAGCTTTCATGATATTGCTAAAGCAGACATTCTAGTTGCTGCTGCAGCTGTTCTCATTCTGCGCTCTTCCACGCATCATTTACTGCAAAGCTGGCGAAATGTACAGACGCACTTGATATTGCCAAGCTCAATTAACAAGCCTTTTAATGACTGTACGTTGATCACAGTAGGGCCAAATTCCATCTCCTTAAAGAGGTCATTAAGAGGGAAGAATAAAGTGAATGAGCAGTCCCCCAGTATTTGAAAAGCTCACTTCCCTTCCTTCCTTGCACAGTTCTTATGTAAGAGAGGTCTTATGACTTCTCCGGGCCATCTCCGTCTCTGCTTGTGTGACTCTGATGGTACTAATGTCTGACTCCATGCTTGTGACTCACCGCTCCATTTGCAACGACTGGCTCTATTCATTTGAGCTACTCTATACTCCCCTGTTCTGGGTTCCCCACAATCCAATCATGCCATTGTGGGCGGGAGAGGACCTGTCTGTAGCATGTTAACAGCGTCTGAACACATTCTCTGTGGGCTGCGTGGCTTCTTTAAGTAGGTTAATGCTGCCTCGTGTGCTGCTGACACTGGACATTTTTTCTCCCCTGCATACCTCCATCCTACCATCCCCTCTCTCCATCCTTTTTATCCCAGCTTGGCTCAGAGTTTGTGTTAGGAGGGCATACCACTGGTTCTCCCAGCCCCCTGGGAGAAATGTCGTTCAGCAGTCCAGTGCGAGGGCTTGTTTGGATATCAAACATCAAGCAGCAACCTCCACGGGGTTAATCTAAACATTGCAGTTTCCTGTCGTCTGTCCCGCAGCCGAGGGAGCGAGAGGGAGAGAGAACTGAAAGGAGGAACCTGGAATAGCCACACTATGCCTTCAAAAGTATTACATTTTCTGGAGGAGCGTGGCCATACCGCTGTCAAACAACCTCTGAACAGTATACTTCGGAGAAGGTCTCGGGTTTGAGCAAGTTAGCACATGTCGGGGTACTACCATGTTTCTTACACATATCCAGTTATTCCAGATCTATAAGACACATTTGGGTGCAGTTTCTGAACCAGGAGAAGGAGCGAAGGCAGGATTTCCCAGGCATGGATTTTATTTGTTGCCGTCCCCACCACAAATAGATTTCCTCAGCTGATATATTATTGGCGCCTGTTGTGCTGCCTGCAACATTTTCCACCAGTTGATTATGTCCCTTGCTTGTTAAACTGCGCCACACCACAAACACAAATATCCTGTGAACCCCTAAAAAACTGAGCCAAAATGCTGAACTCTTCCTCAAACTTGAGCCCGGAGCCTTACTCTGTAGTCATACTGTTTTACAGTGGGTGGTACAGTAAAGACAAATTCAAGCGCTGAATGAACGCAATCCACACACAGTCTCGCACTATCGTGTAATTCCAGAGAGCAGCCGGAGCGTGGAATCCAGCTGAAATGTTGGAAAACATTCAGGAAGGAAAGCGATGTTATCCTGGCTGGGCGGGGCTGCCATTACTTCCTCCGGGCCAGCGTGCTCCCTAGATAGACGGTCAGGAAACAGCAGGCAGGATGAGACGCATCCCGACACCCTGGCTGCCCCGACTGTGACAGTTGGGGCTGAAGTTTTGCCCAGATTATTCTCTCTTCCTCAGAGAGTTTTTGTTTTTTTGACCTTGGTTAAAACATCTGATTTGAGGCACTGCAGAAGTGTTGGGTATTTGGGAGATTCCAAAACCAGATATACTTCATGTCGGTGGTTATGTTCCCTGTGGTTGTGTTCTCAGTTTAGCTGTTCCTCTGTAAAGAAACAAAACCAACAGAAACTGCATTAATTGCAAGTTTATATTGCTCCGTTCCTCTTTTGTCACCGTTGTGTAACCGAAGTGATTTTCTTTCTTGCTTTCCCACGGGGATGCATTGATTTCCTTGATTGTCTTTGACTCTTTAATCCAGGCTTCAAATTTAAATGAAGAGATTACTTGGCCGTTAATAAACATGTCTCCACTCTTTTATGTCGAGGATGCACATGAGTTGAGCTTTTGTTCACAGATATTGTGCTGCTATAAGTCTCACTACCTCCCAGTCCCAATTACTACCCGTGTATTTATCAAACATACTAATATCGTATGTACAGTAGATGAATGGAAACAAAATGCCACTCAAAGCTTTGTAGGTTTATTTAAATCTGTTTCCATTACTTATTGCACTTTGTCTTTGATATACCATCTCTTTCCATTCAGGCGTTATGAAGTATTCTTGGCATTTCTGCTTTTTTTCTTTTCTTCTTCAATGCACAACTTAAATGCACTCTTTGAATCCAATCCATCATCCTTATGCGTTCGCAAATTTAGAAAAAAAATAACGTGTTCAAAGTTATTTTCTAAAATGTATGATTTTGGAATTGTACTGAAACTTCGGTGTCGTGTTTGCACTAGTGTCAACATTTCAAATGGTACCTTGCCATAACTCACTGTCCCACCTATTTGACTTTCTGCTCAAACCCCTCTACTTTTCTTTTTCTCCTTTTCTATTGTCTAATTTTTTATTCTCCTTTACCAAATGTTCCTCACTACTTGCTCCCTCTTCTCTCCTTTTTCGCTATTTATTTTTATGGGCTTACTTGTGAACCTTTGGGCGTATCACTCAAAATAAATTCAACACATCTGTGTTTAATTGACATTTTTCATAGCTTCAAATCTGTAGTTTTTCATCTTTTTAGGCACAATTTATTTATTTATTGTCATATTCATTTTAGCACAATCTTAAATAACTGAAATATTTTAGAAGATGGAATGCTACGTTTTGGTTTCATGTATGAAGTCAAGTTTATTTGTTTTTTATGACTTAAAATCACAAACTTGCCTCAAAGGTATTCATACTTTTTTTTTTTTCTTTTTCTTTGCTGCTTATCCTCAGGTGCCGATGATCCTGGTGGGGAACAAGTGCGACTTGGAGGATGAGCGTGTGGTGGGGAAGGAGCAGGGCCAGAACCTGGCCAGACAGTGGAACCACTGTGCCTTTTTAGAGTCCTCTGCTAAGTCAAAGATCAACGTCCTCGATGTGAGTACACACAGAAACAATCCACTGGTGACCCTCATGTTTTTAAACAAATAGTCCTCAAAAGACCAGCCACAATACTACATTCTTCTCTCAGGGAAGTATTTAAATGCTGACCTGATTGTAAAAGGGACTTTATTTTGAGTTAACAAAGATGAAGGTAGCATTGAGCTCAACTGGATTATACCTGCTACTCAGTGTTACACCCCTTAAACTCAATGTGTCTCTAAACGTCCGCATCAATACATAAAGTGATGAGGCTTCAGGTGATTGCTTGAAGGTCCCACAGTGTGAAAGGATGTTCCTTGTATGAAAGAGATTTCATCACCGCATTTAATCTCATTTAATCACTGACTGTTTTCTCTTTGTTTGCCATTCCTAGATCTTCTACGACCTGGTCAGACAGATAAATAGGAAAACGCCAGTGGAAAAGAAGAAGGCGAAAAAGAAATCCAACTGTGTCCTGCTTTAAAGACCCCCCCCCTCCAGCCCCTGCAGCAGCTCTGAGCCAGGTGTGTGTCTAAAAGTGGCTAACCTATTCATGAAGGTCATGATGCACAGGCAGGCTGTCAGGTTAATTAGTGTTACATAATAACGTTGATCTTTCTATGTCGTCTGAGATGAGGCTGCTTACATCAGTGGTAGTTAATCATTCATCACAGTCTATTATGGGTTTGTTTGCCTGCAGTGAAGTTAAGTCAAATGAATCTGTATAGCCTGATATTACATTGTGTCATCAGTGGTTACTGTCACTACTTCGGCTCTCCGTAGCTCCTTTTTGGTCGCAGGTTTTGACTGCAGGAAACTGGGTTTAAATTAAATTCCGGGGACATTTTACCCAAAAAGTCTCCGGTCAGAGGGGGTACTACTTTCAGGGGGGGTTCGCAGGGATGACCGTCACTGATTGGTCAAACGCACACAGCGGCGCTGCTTCATCTCCTGTGCCTCTTCATTCATAAAACAAGTTAGTGCTCTTAGTACCGATTTGGGACGAGGGGAGACTATTTCTTTGTTTCATAACATTAAAGGAAAGTTGGGCTTTGCTGAGACTGAAACTCTTAGTTTTGTTTTTCTCCTCAGCATTTCATTCATCACATCCAGCGTGCATCAGTAAATACTATGCAGCAGTAAATGTCGTCGCAGTGAGAGACACTGAAGTTTAATTTTTTTCAACGTGTTTGTATTAGATGAAATGGTTGGCACATTGAATTGCAATCTGCAGTGTGTTTTCCCCCTGCGACCACCAGCGACCCTCGCCCTATGGCATGTTGCTTTTTCATACGTCAGCGGACCAATATGCCTAATCTTTGCTGGTCTTTAGACCGCTATGGTAACGCAGACAACAACGGGCTCAAGGAACCAGATAGTTCCTTACAAGGTAGTCCCGAGACTAAAATCGCCAGGAACTTCGTGGTGGCTATGCGGCTTAAGGACTTGAGCACAAGGCGGAGCGACGAATGCTATAAGCGGTAAACATTTACAAAAACAATCACTTTCAACAAGTTCATTTATAATGTACCGACCTCATATTAACACTCGACCTGGATTCATCCAACTGGACCCAGTATATGTTAAAAGTGTTTTTGTGTGTGTGTGTGTGTGTGTGTGTGTGTGTGTGTGTGTGTGTGTGTGTGTGTGTGTGTGTGTGTGTGTGTGTGTGTGTGTGTGTGTGTGTTATTTCAGTGCAATTTATTGGCGTTGAACAGTAAGTGTAATCTTTGTCTATTCTGGGATAGAGGAACTATTCCATGTGACAGATCAGACATCTTTTTGGGACATGTCTTGTCACTTTCTAAAAATGACTGCAGTTGTCGTCCTGTGACATCGAAAAGCATTTCTTTGATGCTGATTAGTTACAGATCCAGTTAATGTTTCGGGGCAGGCTAACATCCCGTGAGTCAGCCTTCAAAAAGTGTGAATTGCTTTCATTAGCAATTTTTTATATCTTCGTTGCTGTTGAATGAATGAGTCACTGTGTGATGGCTGGATTTAAACATGGACCTCAGCAGACTGCAGCAGCTGGTAAATTCTGAGGAAATCCGAATCTGTCATATTATTTCCCAGGGAAATTTAGAGTCGCTTCTTCTTTTTTTTTTTTCAGTGTTTTTTTTTTTTTTTTATAGTTTGGTCCGTTACTTGTAATGAGGAAGTCTGAAAAAAGACTGGCTCCGTAAACGAGGCTGCTTATTCCCATCAAGCCCTCGAAACAGATCAGTTTTAGACTGGCCTTTACTGATATTTACTGTATGTGATTCAACAGTTAATCTTCAGCCATACTAGGGGATGGATTGCAGCTTGACTGTACGTAGGCGCTACGATCTTTGCAGCCCTTTTTGTAAACATTGGTAGTTGCATTTCTTTTCACTGCTGTAATTCTAAGGCCATTTTTCTACAATTGTCTGAAAATATTCATTTTAATTTAGGCAGTTTAAACAAGATCTTCTGTCATGATACACAACTTTTGTGTTGCATTTGAATCCCATTATTTATCATTTTCTAGAGGATTCAGCTGAGCAACTGTTAGAAATAAATGAAAAACAATGCGTGTATTTACTTAGTGTTTTGGATCGGGCCCAAAATGTAATGGGTTGCTACTTGGCCCATGCTACACCCTTCCAACTTTTTCAAGTTTAATGAAAATCAGGCCATACGTTTTTCTTTCTGAGATCATGTTTTTCTGAGATCATTAATTTAAATACCTGATGAAATCAAGGAACCTCATCACATTGGTACAAAGTTCTTTATAATGCCTAAATGCCACAAATCGTATTTATTTGTAACGATGAACGTAATCGTTTTTTAACACAGAAATGGCAAATGCACAGTCACCTGGTATATGAGCAGTGAGGCATAATCTAAGCAGGAGACACATTTTAGTGCTGTTCACATTAACCAAAAACCCACTGTAGGTCAGAGGTCACTATAAGCTCCTGATAAGATTTAACCCCAGTTAACCCACCGCTCGCCGACTTGGAAAGTTACAGTAAAAATGTTTCCACCCTGATCTGGAAAGTTTCCCTTGAAAGATGAGTTTAGGTTCAGTCAGTTGAGCAAATCTTGTGAGATCTCATGACGTGTCTCCAGCCTCACATGGAGATTACAAAGCTGGGCCTCAGTATTTCCAAACTTTGAAGGTATAAGCCTAAAGGGGTCACTTTGCTTGGAAAGAGCTGTTCCCCATGGCCACTCTCAAAGTCAGGGTGAAGATCTGTGCAGTGTCTCCTCGAAGGCATTCATAGTGTGACACCTAGATGTACATAGTAAAAGTGAAGGGAGTAGTTGTATGAGGAATATAAAAAAAAAAAAAAGACCGTGACAGAAAAATTAAGCTTTGCCTGCAAGGGGTGTGATTGTCGGATAGTCAGTGGAAAGTTACTGCAGATGGTACCTCCTTAGTGGAGAAGGAATTCTCAGCTCATCGTCATAGCGACGGTCTGTGAAACTGCAGTGACATAATCTTCATCGTGACACTCGCTGGATCCTCATCGGCAACTAAACGGAGGAACGTCTTCACTTTGTCAGTTGTACGGTGTAGTTTCTTAGGTTGACATTTAAAAAAAAAAAAAAAAAAATTGTTACCAGTGAATAAAAAAAATTGCATCTCTTTTGACGGTAGTTTGGCTTTTTAAATGTGACGGGTTTTTGTAAGATGACGATTCTATCGGATCGGCTCGCCTGGAACCTCGACCGAGGTGGGACCAAAAAGAGAACCAGGTACTCTAATGGGAAACCAAACGCACAGAGTTGAGTAGAGCCAGAGTACCATGCTGCGGAAGTTCTGCATGCATCCTCGACACGCAGTTGGCCCGTGTTTGTTGATTGTACAGGCGCCTCTGCGCCTCATGTTGCCTGAAGTTTTTAGAACCCTTCTGTTTTTTTTCACCCACTGCTTCTGAGTAGGGAGACTGAGTAGGGAGACTTCGTCCTTGAACTGTAGGACTTCAGTACAAGAAGTAATTTCTGTGGTTGTCAACCAGCCTGAAGTGTCCTCGATGACGACACTTGACCATGTTTAGGGCTGCTGTCCTGTAGCTGACCCTTTTTTGTTATTTTTATATATGAGTGAACAATTAATTTCTTAACAAGGATTCCAGTATCACATTGTCAGTCTCATAATCATAAATACTATATTCTCTGTGGTCGATATCAAAACAATGACCCCCTTCTCCTGAATTCCCTGTATTGTTTCTGGATCAGTTGCTGCTGCAGGAGAGCGATTGTTGCCTCTGGTGTGGTCACTTTAGTCATCCCATAAAATGTAGCGTCCGCATCCCTATAGCATACAGTGCACTTAATATCAGAACGGATGAGTAACAGATTCTATACGAGACTGTGTGATCTTTGTGCGAATGAAACTTTGATATGACGGATAACATGGGATTAGTAAAACAGACGGTACCATTGTGCCCAGCCCAGACATCAGGGTCACTAAACCACCCACTGCGTTCCTCATCTGAATCCATCTGTGTTGGTCAGTTAGTGGTCCAGTGTGTGAGACTGGGGCCTCTGTCAGCAGGCCCTCGGGCGGTGTCTGCCCCCCCGTTCACACACTGGCCAGCCCAATGAACCAATACTAATGGGATTACAGCCCCACTGTTCCACTGCTCACAACACACAAGCTCCTACACTGTAAGCGAGAAAGAGAGAGAGATGGGGTACAGTGCCAGCCTCGGACAGGACCGAGGGAGGGAGGGAGAGTTAATGGGACGTTTCACTTTGTACAACATGGGCATTTTCCAGTTTGCTGACCTCATGAAGCGCCAGTCTCTGTTTTAGCTGTCACTGTATTCACGGGGACAGAGACTGACACGGAGCTGAAACCTGATACGATGCTATACTGACTCTTAAGGTTCAGACTATTAGTATTTGCAGTTTTGTAGACTTTTTAAAACCTGGATTTTGTAGGACATGCTGGATACAGGGAGTTAGAAAGAAGCAGTTTGTGCTTAAAGGTCTCGGTGTAACTATGTATATGAGCACATATAGCAACAGGTGGCCCTTCAGTGTTCTCTGCACAGTGTTGTCAGATGTGCCACATGTTGTTTTATCACCTCAATACGCAACTTTGCAATTAGAGTTTATAGACTTGGTAATTGTCTTTCAAACTTTGAAATCTCAAAGTTGGATGTTACTCCAACTGGGAGTTTAGTATATAACTATATAACAGACTACACAAAGAGCTCTTTCTCAAAGCAGGCTGTTGGCGGAGGAAAAGCACAGGTGAAACCAATGACATTAGTTATGGCCGCTTTCCATCCAAGTGCCCCAGAGGGCCGTGCCAGTGAGCTGCAGTAGCATGCATAATAGCATGGCCCTGCATATTTGATTGGAATGCAGACATCTTTTAATATTGTTGATAACATCTGTGTCCGCTGTGGAAAAGCTCTTCCTCTGCACCCTGAGGCCAGGCCACAGTTCTCACTGTCCAGTTGGATGTGGCATTGCCCGCCATTCAAAGAGCCAGCAGGATATACACTTGTATTACTGTTGTCTGTGTTCCTTCAAGCTTTTCTATTGTTTAAAAAAAACAGATGACATTGGGTCAACCCAAAAGTAAAGCATTTCCATAAACGTTTACAGACGAATTAATAGATAGAATCAGTTTTGTATTTATGCCTCCGTGGCCGGAGTCATTGTGTCCGTTCTTGTGATCGTAATGTAAACTGTAACTTGACTGGTTGGCATACAACCGCGTGGCAGTAATTCTAGTTATGTGTTGTTGTTTATTGTCTTTTAAGAATCACTGAGATTCTTGTTTTTCACTGCTCAATAATTAGTGCACACTTTGGATTTGATGTTGATGTGAATATTATAATCACGCTGAATATGTGTACATGCTGAACCCATCATACCACGAACTATTTTTATGTTGCGTATAAGTAGTGTGGGTATGAGCACAGACCGTGTATCTTTTTCCCCAAATATGGGAGAAGCTTCCTAGAGCCCTCTTAAATAATGTGGAAGCTGAGACCCAGTGTTGACAGTGGGGGACATTTATGTATTGCACCTAATTCTTCATCTGTAATTTGGTCATATTGAGTCAATATGGTCTATTTTGAACATCTTTTTTTAACCCTGTTTTAAAGGTTTTATTATAGGGGGAGTATTTCCTTATCTGCATCAAGGATCTATGGAAAGTGGGTTTGCAGATTATAAAGCCCCCTGAGACAGATATGTGATGTTGGACTTTGTTGATAAACTTGACATTACTTAATCTTGATTTATCAGGATAAGAATGAATGTGTCTTTTGCCCTTAACATCAATATTTTACTCTGAGCAGCTTTATGTAAATAGTGGCTCTGATTTCTGTTTTCTCCTCCTACGTTCCACTGCTGCTCCTCCTACAGATGTAATGCCGTTGACCGGCCACTAGAGGGCCTCACAGCTCGTAGATGGTGTTTTTTTAAAATCCTAGTCAGGCTATGAAATGAGGACTTACCACTGTGCTGTCTTGCAGAAATGCTGTAATGAAGAACTGTTGCCCTGATTGGAACGTGCCAGCATTCCAACAGCCCCGCCCACCCACTCCCCCTCCCTCCATCAGCCATAAACGGTGAATCAGCTGACTGAACTGCTCCTATCAAAGACGAGGATGATCTACACCAGAGAGAGTGAGAGAGAGAGAGAGAAAGAGAGTAAGATGGAGAGAGTAAAGAGAGAAAGGAAAGACAGTAAGAGAGAGAAGACTCTGGTCTCTCGCCTCCGAGGACCTTCCTCTGTGTCTCTGTTTCAGTGTGAACCCTGAACGGACGGTCTCCATTTTGTGCACCAACAAACACCACAAACTTATGATGATGATGATAATAAAAGCCTCTGAACGTTTAAAAAAAAAAAAAAAAAAAAGTGTCCATGAGCCGCCTACATGGCCAGTGACAGCCCCCACCCCCCCACTCCCCCCTTACTTTAATTTTTTGACAGATTAACAAAAAGAATATAACAGCGTTAAAAAGAAGGAAAACAAAGTTAGAACTTGGATTCAGTATTTTTCATCTTTTTCATTATCAATATTGTATTTGAAAGACATGGAAGTTGACCTATTTTTTAGTTGTATGATTATAAATATTCTTCAAAAACAAGCATGAAAAAAATGCATCAGTTATTAAGTGTAGATGTTTTCAAGTGAAATCAAGTGGAAAAGTGAGAATTATTTTATAGCCATACACCTATTCTCCATGCCCGTCATGTCAGTGATGATAGATCAAGGTCTATAATATGTGTTATTTTTATTATATTTTTTCTTTATTTGCCCTGTTGTTCATGGACTTCTCTTCTGCGAATATCTCTCTCTGATGTGACTTAATTTTATACTCAGTCACTGGGATTTCATAGCTCCCATAATATATTCTAATGCCATTTTTTTGCATATTAATGCTTCAGAAAAATGGGTCTTTTATAGAAGAAATATGGGGAAAAATAAGGATTGATTTCTATGTCTCTTGAAGCTGAAATATATTATACTAAACCAACTCTAATAATGCTTCTTGTGTTTTTCTGTCAATGATGTTCCAGCTTTTATGGATTATTAAAGTACATTTTAGTACATTTTCATTATATTGGTCAATGTATTTTTGTGAATTAAACTTTTATCCAAATCAGATTTGACTTATTTGAGAAGAGTGAAATTAAAAGATGTTTTCTTTTTTTTTTTTTTTATTATTAAAGGGTTGGAAATTTGATATGAAATCAAAATGAGAATTGCGTGGGGACACTTAAGTTGGCTATTAGTATTGTTTCTATACTGTGAGAGGACAGTATTGTAACATTAAGTGTACAGTTGCCTTACTGTCATCGACCACTGGGTGTCAGTGTTTGAACATAAATATTTCACACATTCAGAGGGAACTGATTCAAAGCCTTCATCACTACAGTCGGTTATATAATGGGACAATACATCACAATGAAATTAGTGCTTGATAGTTCTTCTTTACAAAAAACCCTGTTGGTTTTGAAAAGTTGAGATATATATCTATATAGAGAAATATAGATAGTATGGCCTGCAAATCCCACAGTGTTCCTGGTCCTCTGTACTCTGAGACCCCCACAGCCTGCATTAATTCTCACCTGAAAAACAGGATTTTTAGTAATCTTCTTTCACCAATTTCCAGTGCAATGCAAAGCTGGGGGGATTTAATAAAGATCTAAATAGATGAAAGGTTGGATGCTACATTGAATATATTCTCTGTTATTTGTTTGGGGAAATAACAGCATAGTTTTCTTGAACATCAACTTGGAAAAACAGGTAAAGGCTCTCACGACTTTTCATAACAGCTTAAACTTTAAGTTTATGCTGCACACTTTAACTGTACATAATCACTTACAAACTAAGGTGTGTGTTTTCAAACCAGGAGACCTTTTAAAAGAACTACTTTGGAAGAAAAACACATTATTCCTCTTACAAATGAAAAGTTAACTTTTTAAGCAGATTTTGCTGCTACAGCCTCATTTGGTTTGGTGTGACCAGCAGCTTGTGGTGGCAAAGTTATTTAACGTGTTTCTTAATTATTAATTGATGGGTGTTAGGTATAGACAATATGATTAAAATCCTTTGTCATGCGATACATTATGAATTATATATATATATTTTACATCTATGTATGGTGTAGGGCAGCAACCAACAATTACTTTCATTATCGATTAATCGTTTGGCCTGTAAATGATAAGAAAATAGTAAGAAGTCACAATTTTTCACAATCACAATATCCTTGAAACTCATTCTGGAAATGTTTGTTCAACCAAGTCAAAAAACACTATTGTGATATAATATCAATATATTATTGTTTATATATACACTTCTATTGTGATATATCTTTTTTTTTTTTTTTTTAAATCAAGAATTACATATTTTTTTCAGATTTAAGTAAATTGAATACCTTACATAAATAAAGGCACTTCATCTCACATATACCATATCCTATATGGTAACATCAACTCTTCTGTATGTTATATTCTGTAAGCGACAACCTCCACCAGGAGTTTCTGTTTTGCCAGGAGTCAAAATAACCAGGCAGGCCATGAACAGGAGCACTTTTTAAACTTTTATTTTTTTTTTTCTAGAGGAAAAAAAAAAAAAATGCTGCATCATCTAAGCTCCTTATGTCTCAGAGGGGGACGTGTCAAGCAGAGGAGGATGCTAAATGTCTGCTAGTGAGAACGGTGCAGAAGGGATTAGAACGTATGACTCACTTCTTGTTCTTGTTTTTTAAATTTTTTTACTCTTATCACCTACACTGCAGCCTTGATCGGACCCTTAATCCCTTTAGTGGTTGAGAAGCGAGGTAATACCAAAACACTTTTGCATTCATTATCCTCTCTGTGAAATAATGCCTGCTGTCATCCTCCAGACTCCCCCCCCCTCCGCTCTGAGGTGTCTTCAGCTTCTCCAGGTCCCCCTGGAAAAGTAGGTACCAGGTGGGCTCGAGTCAAATCAAAGCGCTCCTTACAAAATATCATCCTCACTAGTATGCAGCCGTTGGAGCTAGTTCAAAACATGGTATAATACGCTTAATATTTTACATATCCTTGGTTGAAATTTTAATGCTACAGCAAAAGATAATATTTTAGTGTGCTTCACGCTTTGTAGCAACAGTTTATACACCTGTTCAAACATGACAATGCCCTGATGAACACAGGCAGGTTCATAAGGAAATGGTTCTGCTTCAGAAGGACTACACTGTAGCAGCAGAGTCACTCCCGATGGGCCAGAGGTTGTTCTGTTTCACGTTAAAACCACCACACCTGGTGTGTATCAGCTGTCGTCTTCTGACACCTCTCTGCTCTTGATGGCGGTTTTAAAGTTCAACCGAAAGCTTGGTACTCCAACAATGCCTCTGTGCCATTTGGAGTCGTTTTACTTTTATTGAGCAGGTTTTATGAACAGTGGATCTCCTGGTTTGACCCCCACCCCATCAAACACCTTTGGGAAGAACGGTTATACGTATTGGCCAACGTCAGTGACCATCCTCACGGTCTTGTGGCTGACCTGCAGCCAGATCCCAAAATCTTGTGGAAAGCTCTCAAGAAGAGTTGAGGTTATTATTGACTGATTTTGGAATGAGACGTTCAATCACATGTGAAATATCTCAACAGCTATTGGACGGATTGCCAAGACATTCGTGTTCCCCAGAGGATGCACCTTAATGACTTTGGCGATCCTCTACTTTTCTTTTGTTTTTGTGTGAAATATCTCGACAGCTGTTGGTTTGATTGCCTTGTCTTCTGTCCCCTCAGCGTGACTTTGTGAACCTCTACCTTGTCAGCTAGCGCCATCATCTGGTCAAAAACAAATGACATTCCCATCAGCATCAGCTTTACTGAGAGATGATAACTCATGCAAGGGATGTCACACTTTCAAGTGCACAGTGTCTTCTGCACACATCAACTACACAGTCTTATGCGTGGTATTTAAAAAAATAATAATTGGGGTCTTTAAGGCAGTGAATTACATCTTCAACACAGTTTGAGGTCTTAATTGTACAATGGCAGCTGAAAACACTCTCAGAGATTGCAACAATAAATTTGAATTCTTAAAGAGGGCCTCCAAACAACAGCCATCTTTCATCCATCCAAGGTCCCTGAACCTATTCTAAAAGATTATATATTTTGTCTGTAATGTCATCCCCATATCCCTTACACGCACACACGCACACGCACACACACACACACACACGCGCGTGCACACACACACCCTCTCTCGCCTTCCCCTCGCCAGATCAATTAACAGATTAGTGGTTGTGTGGGATAGATTGAAGGCCTGAGCTCAGGATATCTGTGTCTAATGCATTTTCTGGAGAGGGAGTGAACATGAGCTTCTCTGTCAGGGGACTATTGACAGTTTGGAGTGCAAGGTTACGTTTGCCCTCCGAGGATTCATCATCTGGCATTTCCTGTCTGTAATTTATTTACTTTGATAATGTACACTGATGCTGTATTGATGTTCAGGTAATTATCTAATATTCCACATATTTTAATGTCAAATGTTCCCCCGTCCTTCTTCAAATTTGATACATGTTTCACATGTAAAAGGCTGTGGAATATATTTCTTAAATGTCCTTTCTTTTGTGCCTTTTTCTCAATCATTTCATTATTCATGTTGTTAACATGGCTATAAAATTACTAAAAACGTAATTATTGACTGAAATTAATGAGGATTTAATTGGGCATTTCCGTGCAAGATGGTACTACTTCTGGACTATATTTTGTTCATCAAATATACTTTATATCACATATATATCTTTGGTATATATGGGACACAGACTACCCTGTCTGTTACAATATAAAATGCTTTTCATATCTTTGTTTTCTTTCTTCTTCCCATTGTTGAATGTATAATTTTTCTATTAACATGGATAGTCCGCCTGCCTGTAATTGCACAGTTTTCTCATTAAAATGCAGGGCTTCAGTTCTTAATAAAAGTAGAACCTAATTTAAAATGGATGTTGTTTTTTCCCCCCTCTGGTATTCCTTTATGTTTACATGAGGAATAAGAGGCAATTTGTTCACAATAAATTCCACCTGTATTTACACAGTCAGTCTGTGTCTTTGTTTACACTGACAGCAGTGCGACTCTTTAATTCTGACAGCCGGTGTACGGAGAGTTGAGTCAGTCTTAATATTTTATTATGATAATAGTAACATATTTAAAATCTGTTGAGCAATAGCAACAGTTTAACTTTTTGTACTTTTAAATGGATTTTAACAGCTGCAGTGTCAGTTATTGATATCATTGTCTCCATGTTGTGCTTCCCACTTTATTGATCATTCTCAGCAGACGACAGTATTTCGTTCCAGATGATGTTGCACTCGCTTGGTTCCAAGCGTATCTTACAGGGAAAAGTTACATTGATGTGGCTGACGGTGGTGAATCAAGCTCATCAGTAATGTTGGTCTGTTCTTGGTCCATTAATAATGTTTAGATTACACATAATAATTATAATTATTCTTCCTAACATGTACGTTGTAAGTTTATTTCTATACAGACCAAAAATAGAGGACTTTCACCCAGGAGACCTGTGTGTAACCAAAAGTAAATGTTGACTTTCCCCTTTTTCAACAACGTTGTTTAGCATATATATCCCATGGTTTAAAGAAATGTGCAATGATAACGATTTTCTTCTGGCAGTTGGGTTTCCCATCTTCAGTCTGCTTTCCGGATATGATTTAGTGATTATGAATGCTGTTTTGTTTGTAGGTCCTAATTGAAAAAGAGACATTGATCACTAATTGAATAAAAGTTACCATAATTACTTTTATTATTATTATTGTACTCTCTCCTGTGTTATTTTGCCCAAATGGCACTACACCTCGACCCTTTGAAATGCTGCACACTTCAAGCAAGTCTCCTTTTGATATATGAAACATCACAAAGTATTTCCCCTGTAAAAGAAGATTTATCCAGTAAGGCTTCCTGATTCATGGCATGTAGACTTTGTGATAACAAGAGAACATTGAGAAATCAATGCTAATCTGTTTAAAAACCAAAGTGGCAGCCGCTCTTCAAGGACCTTCCTGAGTCTGTTGCTTGAGTTCCAGTCAATTATTCGTATCTGTGTTGAGATTGTGCTAATGCATCACAGCCTCTGATAGGGAATGAAACATGGCTCCCATCATCTCACCTTCAAGAAGTGTTTTCATTACGACCATCAGACAAACAGATGCAGCTATTGTTTTGGGTGAAAGCCACTTTTAAAATAACACTTTTAAAAAATGTATTTATGTTGAGATGTTGATAACCAGGACAAAGAAAAAGTATTCAGAATATCAACTTTTGGTTATGTAGCCTCCTAAGGAGTAATAACTTTCTTTCAAGACAACAAACATACAGACTGAAATCCATCATGAAAGAGGAAACAGTGTTTTCCAGCAAAATAAATGTAATCTAATACAATATAACCTTTTTACCTGCTGCATTTTTAACAAAGCCTTCGGCTTCATCTCAATAACTAATAAGTAGAGTTTTTATCACGACTGCTTTCTTCCACCTGACTGTAACAAGTTATGGTAAATATTTTGAGAAGCCTGACAAAAAATCGAAGTTTGACAAAACAATCCCAACTCATGATCCATGTACTTTCTTTTTCCGGAGCTTTTAACCATATCACACAATCTCAATCAGCTGATGGAGTTGCCACCATCAGTTGCCACGGAGATGGATCTGTTTTGAATTGCGAGTTGCCATTGCACTTTTAGGAAATTATTACAGGGCGAGACTTGTAGGACTGATGAATGCCATATGATTTAGTATTTTTTAACGGTTATTCTAAGAAATGTGGGCGATTACTCACAAATGCAAGCATCTGGATGCACCAAAAATGAAAATTACAGCACAAGACGGACGAAATAAACGGACCACAAATGTCTGTGGTCTTGAACATTGAACCCATAACAAGACCAAAAGAGTCCGCATCCACGCTACCAAGAGACCAGTAGACAAATATGAACAGCAATCTTTTGCCACAAAATGCTCTGCAGCTCATCAGACTCATGAAAATATGCAGCAAGCACTCTCCGAGTGCTTAAAAAAGAAGGCCAATCAATTCATACACTAATTAACGATATGTATAATCAGGCTTAACTTCACTCAAACAACATAAATCGCAGTTAAAATTATAGGAAAAAGCAACTTTTGCTCTGTGGTACATACTGTGTGCAAATCTCTTTCTTCTTCATTAAACTATAGCACTTCATAACATAACAACAACACTAATGATGATTATACAGTATGTGCAGTACTTTGTATGATTATTCGAGATCATGCTAGAAATGGCCCTCATGGGAATTCTCCCCGCTGTGCCGTCATTACTGATATTTCTTACATGTTTTAAATAGATTTGGGATTCAAATCATATATTGCACATCCTGACATCATCTGATTGAGCCTCTTTCCTCCTCCATGATTCAGGATTTCATTATTGATTCATCCATCATTGGATTTTTGCGTCCCAACTTCTTTTTTTTTCAGGTAAAACCTCATCAGTTCTTTCTGCCGTATGTGCATGCCAGTGTTTGGAGCATCTCTTTTTTTTTGTTTTAAATGCAAATCATTCGAGAGAGACTGATGTTTTTTCAATCCAGCTGCTAAGCATGTCTCTGAAAATGTCAATAGCTCATTAGATGAGGGCTCTCCCCTCTTGCTCTCATGGGATTTTTTTTCCATCATTACCTCATTCTCCCTCCTCGTCACCAGCTCCCACATGTTACACACCACAACCAGTGTGTGTGTGTGTGCGTGCGCGTGTATGAGTGTTGATGTATCTGTGTGATGGTCATTAGAGAGGAGGCGATGGGTGCGGTGGTGTTAGTGATGTTTCAATATCAATTCTCTCCAAGGCCCTCACTCTCTGCTGCGCCCCCGCTTTGCTCCCCTGACCTTGCCCCTCCACCCTGTGATGTAGTAGCAGGTCATTGGCCTGCATAGTTATTCATGTTGCCGGAGGAGATGGTGGTGAGGGGACTTAATGTTTCCTCTGTCACCACATTTATTCAGGGATTTAATCAGCAGTGTTTTCTTTTCTTTTTTCTTTTATGTATCTTAATAATCAGTCAATGGGATTAATTGGGCTCGGATCTTTTTTATGATCTAATCTATTTATGTATAATGACTGTCTTTTCATTTCTGTAATCTCTCGTGTCGCGTTTACTGCAAATAAAAATTGGCTCTTGTCACCATCAGATGCCACATTAAATCGTATCAAGGAAAACAGATTTGCAGTTATGTTATTAGATTATGTCGTGGTGTAGCACCAGGATAAAACTCTAGTGAGATAATCTTTTTGTTTCTGGTTTTCCATGCATTATATGTATTTTGTCTCTCGAACGAACACGTGTATCTCCAGCCAGACACTGCAATAAATGAGCTTTGACCCTGAGGTGATCCTCAAAGACCGAAACACATTCTTCACGAGGCAGCTGCTGACATCTGGCCATTTGCAGACACAGAGTCTGAACATGGAGTCTGCCTGTCGGTACAAATTTATACTTGCTTCCCTCCTGTTAGTCACATAGTCATGTATGGAAAACTCAGCCATCAAACTGTCATGATATTTGAACAAAACAGAATAAAAAATGAACACAGGCAATGTATGTTGCAGGAAAATTGATTGGACTGTAGGTTGAATCTCTGAGCCATTATCCACCTTGAATTAGAGTCAGGGCTGCATGAGCACTCTGCCATTGATTTAAAACCTTAACAAAGGAGCAGAGGGGACCTCATAGTATTACACGGCTTTATATTATAGAGAAACAGGAGCATTTTTCCTCATGGATGAAACCACATTAAGGGCATGCTCACTCTGGCAAATAGAGCTCTTGTCAGGTGATAAAATAATGTCCTCCTCCTCTTGGCAGCTCACGGAGGAGAGGTTCACCCCCATGAGTGTGATGGCCACTTTCGGCATGCAGTCACGTTTGTGGGCCGACATCGAGGGGAAAAACGGTTGGAACAATGGAAAATCAAGGGCGGGGGTTTTAGGGGTGGGGGCGGGGGGTTGGGGAAATGCGGCTTGGAGCATGAAATCAGAACCACTGGAGAAGGCTACTCCCCCATTGAATCCTGCTCTCCTGTTCTGCTGACTTGGTGGTTTGTGGCTGTAATGAATATCTTGCCCGGGATTGTGAAGGCTTCCCTGGGCTGCTCTGTATTCAGCAGCAGCTCAACACAAGGTAGACTCTATGACTCGATGGATGGATGGTTGGATCTCTTTTTTTCTCCTGCTCTACTCCTTCATGAAATTCATTGCTTGTTTAATAAGGGATTTATTGTGCGCTGACTGGGTTTCATAATCTTCTCTTAGTGCACAGTGGAGATGAATCAGCCCCCAGAAAATCATTTTGAGGTATAATTGCTTACACATTCACATCCTCACCTGGGGTTTGCCATTTAGCTGCACTATGCCTTTGGTGAAATACGAACAAAATTACCAGCAAATGGGAACTGCAATGAAAGAATATCTGTTTACATTATGAGGAAATTGATTCAAGAGTGTTTGCCCTTCAGGGTGTAAAGTTTGCTTTCAAAATGTAAGGCTTTTCTTGAAAATGATCCTCAATGAGAAGTTTTGTAAGAATCTTCATGAATAGTAATTTTTGAGTTTAGTTGGTCATTTTACAATAATCCACTGCCATCACCGATTGTTTCTGTAAAATTATGTTTGTCACCAATAAAAAAAAAGTAATTTGTTCCATTCTTGTACTATTTTTAGGAGAAAGACAAGTGCGGTGCAGAGAAAAACAGAATCAATGTGGCACAGTAGAAAACAACTGAATTTAATGACAAGTGACATTAGAAGAAAAAACAAAGGCATCTTTTTTGGCTTTCTTTTTTCTCAAAATTAGACAGAGGAAATTCCTTTCATATGAAATCCGTCATTGGACTCTTGTGCCCAGGAAGAGGAAGGTTTAGGCCAACTGGCTTCGCATCACAGAGCTCTTCATCACCATTCCTAAACACACACACACACACACACACACACACACACACACACACACACACACACACACACACACACACACACACACACACACACACACACACACACACACACACGCACGCACACAAAATAACGAACAGAGGATATCATCTCCTTCTCCCCATGTGGTTCTCGACTAACCAACCAGAGATGACTGAACTGCAGACTGAGCTGCTTATTGGAGCATGATTACACACCAAAGGACCCACAGCTAAATATCACCCAGATGAAGAGCCATTTCCCCACAACAATAGATAATTGAACACAGCACCCTGCCTCTCAAAGGCTGCGTTGGGGCCTATTGAGATAGTGCAGGTTGATATTTCTTTCAAAGGAGACTCTCAAGAACTGAGTATGCACAGCTGCTGCCTGCGTTAAGTGGCCTGAGTGGCCTTAATTTCCTGCAGTGGAACAAAGACTGGATAAAATGCTGCTGGATAGTCACTTAGGAGCAATGGAGAGGGAATGATTTTGATAGATGAACCTGGAGAGTCAGATTACAAGGATACACAATATCGCATGTGCATAGCACCGGACACAGTTTAAGTGCTGCATCAAAATTGTGTCCAAAAGGCAGATTCTGGTGTGTATTTGTTTCCTATGTGAATAGCAGGTTTAAAGCCATTGCCATTAAATAGAAAATACATCAAGGTATATAAAATCCAAAGTAATGCGACCTGATCACAGCACGACTTCATGCCGGATTACTCTTCAGAGCTGTTTCAACTCACAGTAAAATCATCCCAGTTGTAATACTTTAGAGTTTTGTAGGTTAAAAAAATTGCATATATTGAAACTGAGTGGTTCAATGCAATCATTAAACAATTTTGGATATTGTTATGTACCAAAGATGTGGATAAATTAGGCAAATTTAATGCAGTTATTAAAATGTGTAAAACCTTAATTTCAAGAAAAGAAAATCTGTGTCTGGTATTCAGGCCAATACAATACGTAATTTTCTTAAGAACTTTGCTATAGTGAGATTTGTGACAACATTCCTGTGAGTCTCGGAGGAGGAGTCAGCTCACCTAGTTCAACTGCCTGCTACAACTACTAAAGCTTGTGCAGTCCACTCGGTTGGTTTGTTTTGGGGTTGTTTTCTTTTTGGTTTGTATGTTGTGTTTTCTCTTTTACTTACATTTGGTCAAAAGGCAGACAGCTTCCCATCCGTAGCTATAACATAGAAGCTGCCTGAGACTGTGACGACGCACAACTATTTTATGTGAAAGAATCCTGGGTTTATGGCGGTCCTTCGTTTATAGTGTCGAACTGTGTTTTTGAGCAGTTAACAATGCATAGCACACTGTATACAGCAGGAGAAACTGGAAATCTCAACACCCGGAAAAGTGATTACTGGTCTGAGTAACTGGACACAATCAACAAAACCTAACCTGCTCTATTAATTTGCAAATCTAAAATGAGTTTGTACCAAAATATAAAAAAAATGGCATCTTTGTTTGCATAAGGCTTACTTTTCTCAAGGTCTAATACATCAGTAATGATGCTGCTTTCATTCAGGGCACACATAAAGGGTGGACAAAGTAAAAGGAATACCTATGGAATTAAATATTCTCCAATACAACAAGACCACCAGTCACTATATCTTAGAGATCACCAGAGTAAAATCCTCTCTGACACAACACATATTCACCACGATAAGCCTCACAGTTTAAGTAATTGTAACAGGGCTGTTGCACTGGATTGCATAACACTGTTGATGCTGTAATTGTGTCCCACTGTGCTGCAGTGGATCAGTTACTATTAGAGGCTTAGCCTTGATATAAGAGCCCAGCATGTTGTCTGAATGTTTGGACATGTTGCATCAAGGTGCAGCAAATCTGCTTCCACTGGAGCCAACCTGCCAACATCAGGCCCCTCTCTGTGTAATAACTCTAGAGATCCCTGCTGTGAAGTGTGTGTGTGTGTGTGTGTGTGTGTGTGTGTGAGTGTGAGTGTGTGTGTGTGAGTGTGTGTGAGTGTGTGTGTGTGTGAGTGTGTCTGTAGCATAAATACTTGCAGTGTGCACTCATGCATACTGATGAGTGTGACGTGTGTGTTACATTTAACAACTGCTCAACAGATAGACAGACAGATAGACAGATAGATAGATAGATAGATAGATATATAGACAGATAGACATATAGACATATATATATATATATATATATATATATATATAGTTAGACAGATAGATAGATCCTCCTCGGTGGCTTGAAGGACGATAGGCTGATTTGAGCCTCCAGGGCTTCCTGTCAATCTGTCTACTCCCCAACTTTATCTTTATAATGATGAGATATGGTGTCTGTGTGGGCTGAAGGGAACTGTAATGCATTTACTCACTCTGGCAGGCAGACAGACATTGACTGTCTCACATACAGACAACTGTAGCCTACACATAAAGACATACAACAGTTGCGTGTGGTATTTTTGCTCTGTCCTGTTTCATTGGTCTCGTTTCAGGATGGTCATGTTTTTGTGTCGATTTTGAAAATCTTTAGGACTTTGAGCATGGAGATTCATTCTCGACCCTGGGGTTAACATATCTGGGGTAAATATAAATAGTAATGCATTCACATTAGTATCCCAATTCTGAGTCAGAGAAGGCCTTGAGGTCCTTAGATATTGTGTAGTTTCCCCCTTAAAAACCACAAATGTCAGCCTGTTGTTTGCGCCAGAGGAAAAGTCAAGAGTCACCAAAGTCAGTAGGGTTCATCCTCTGAGGAACACAAAGGTCTGAACAAAATGTCATGCCGATTCACCCAGTAGTTGCTGAGATATTTTAGTCTGTTTATGCATGGCTAAAAAAAATGATCATAACAAAGATACTGAATTTATATGATTTTTTTAATCATTTATTTTCAAAATGCTAATGCGGCATCGTAACCCCAAATTACGCATTCAGAACTTGTATCTGGTTCTGGTTAAAAACAACGCACGACTAAAGAAAATGCATTTCAATCTGTGGAACTGTGAGCACATTTCTCCTTAAGCTGAGGACTCACTTAATAATGTAAAAGCGAAAGACAAACTCCGCTGCTCATCCAGTAAATGTTAGTGGGGATTTTGGGAGCACATTGGAAATGCTGAGGGCAATTTTAAGAGGAAATGGACATTTGCTGGTTCAGACAGCTGAGTTGTAAACTCATTTGAATGTTTAAGCATGAAGGAGCTCTGGCTCCTCTGGGGGAGCTCCTTGATTGGTGTCTGTGTTCTCTGGTTTCATGAGCCTTTTTTTCATGTTCACAAATGCAAATTGGCTGCAATGCTGATGAAAGAAGAAACTTGATTTATTTCTTCTTTTTTTTTTTTCCGGCTTTAGTGGCCCTCATAAGCATATGAATGCTTCTCCGCCTTTCAGTGCGTGCATGTGTGTGTCTGCAGAAGATGCACTAATGTTTAAAACTATGTCATCTGGTAAAATCATCAGAGCAGAGTGAAACGCCGCCGGGACCATCACCAACCACCAACTCATCACTTGAAAGAGAGCAACGTCCCATCCACTTCCTCCTTAAAAAGAAAACCCCATTGAGTCCTTGCCCGAATTACCACCTTCTTTTGGTATTTGCCTCGTTAAAGACGAATACAAGCGAACATGAAAGAGGTTGGGATGAAAAACAAAGATGTACACAGACCCCTCGTCATTCTCTCTGGGCCTCTGGGTTTTAAGTTTATGGCCCGAGTTCCTGCTTTGTAAATAAACACCAAACAGCCGCTGCTCTGCTTTCACTTCACCAAAGGGAATATTTCAGCGTGTGTGTTTAATGAATGTGAATCGGTGCTTGTGCATCTGCATGCGAGTGGAGTTTGGGACTTTTTTTTTTCGGCCTAATTAATGTTTTACTTGACCTACGTGTCTATTAGTGTGTTCGTGCGCATGTCAGCATTTTTAGGGGTTGCTTTGTGTGTGTGGTTTTCTCACAACATAATGGAAGTCATTCCACAAACAGGCACCGAAATAGGTTGAGTGTATCCAGTCAGAGGACTTGTCATGTTTAACACACCCTGTGCCTCCTTTTCAAAACAAGAAATGTTCATAGCAACAATTACGTCTGTCAGCGTGCTGTCATAATGAGCATGTATGCTTTTGCTAAGTGATTGTTTTTTTGGGCCGAAAATGAAAAAAATCACACAACATTTTTGCAAGAGTTGTCTGCAGCTCTCAGGGTGAAGAACAATGTGTGTGTCTGTCATTCATTTTACAGTGTTACAGCTCAGCTACAGCTGTGAGGAAGAAGACAGGGCCCATTTAATTCAGACAGAGAGGCTGAAGGAGCGTTGAGGGGGGAAGGGAGCAGCCACAGGCTTTTTATTTTTACACTCTGTCACATGTCCTCCCTGCACCTTGTGCTGTAATCGCCTTTCTCTCCTCCGGCGTGGCTGGAGACATAATGAGCACTGAAAACATCCCATCTGACACCTGAGCCATTACGTGATACATAAATGGTATCAGACAGCTTCATCAATGATGACGCGGTTATTTAAAAAAAAAAAGAAGGATAAACAAAAGCAGTAGAGATGTAACTATTTATTTTCTGTTTATAGACATAAACTGATTAATCAATACTACTACTATACAACTACTACTACTACTACTACTCCTACTATTACTACTACTACTGCAAATTACTACTACTACTACTAATAATAATAACAACAATAATCATAGTAATGATACTAATAATAAAGCTTTACAAATTTGAATTAGGTCTACTTTAAATATTGTTGGGTAGTTAAATATTCATTATTTTATCATACTTACTACTAAGCTGATCTTATGTGCTTATGGTTGACAAAGGAAGGGGCCTGCATTGAAAGCACCTGTGTCTGATATCTAAAGAAAACAATGTTAAAGTGATTACTTGACTCTGGGGGCAGATGATTTGAGGCATTGAGACTCGCGAGAGTCCGACATCAGCGACACAGTGGCGCTCTGTCTGCAGAAAACAAGCTGAACTGTGTTTTTCATGTGGTCCCAAAGAGCAACTGGGTAATAAAAGCAGCAGGACAGTCTGTAACACCACGAGCCCCCTGGGGACCGGCTGCCTCCACCGACACACACACACACAAACACACATTCATACATATATATATATATATATATATATATATATATATACATGGGCTTGCTGTGAACACACATACATACACACATGGTCATGTACTTGTCCGTTTATGAGGACATACAGCCAGGGGCATAAAGCGCTCGCTCCCGCTTCACACAGAAGCAGCTCGGGGAATCTCAAGCCATGTGAGGCTTGAATATATCTATTTAGCTCACAAAAGGATGCAAACAAAATCCTGCTCAAAGTGATGTTTAGGGAAAAGGACACCTGCGAGGGATTTTACCTCAGACATCAAAGTGTTTGACCTCTCTAAGATTCCCCTGAGCTCCTGAGAAACAAAAATGCCTGTGAGGCGTTCTTATCCAATAATAAATGTGTTTCATGGTAGCTTAATGTTGCTATTTTTTTAGCTCCTTAGAGTCTTACTGCAGCATGACATTTCCTCCTTAAAATGCTGACTTCCTTCTAATTTCCATATTTATTTACTGTTGAACACAGGCGTCTACGGCCATGCTGGTGGCTCTGTGAGGCACAATGGTGCTTTGAGATAAATGCATCACCATGCTAAAATTTTCACGATGACAATGCTGATGTTTAGCATGTTCGACATCTTAGCTAACATGTTCATGTGAATGAGCACGAGAACATGCTTGGGTCGAGGGCTGGGATGTGGGACTGAAAGAAAACACTAGTGCGGTTGCTCTATGGGCCCCATTGATGCGGAGGATGGCCGAAAGAAAATTATAATCGAAAGTCAAACTATTTATGCTTCATGAACCGCTCAGCAAATTTCATAGGAATAAACGGGGCGACGCCTACAGGGCTTTATCCAGCTTTGGTTATACACCCAAGGTATTTGGTATAAAAAAAACTGTACTGAAGTACTGGAAAGATAAAAACCATGACCTGATGATGGGGTTAGATGAAAAGTGAAGGGATCGCCAAAGGAATTACAGTTACATTTTAAATTTTATGTTGTGATTAAATTGTTTTGTGGCACTGAGCATTGAGCTTGCTGCCATGTGGCTCTATGCTGGTGGTAACCACACACAAACACACACACACACACACACACACACACACACACACACACACACACACACACACACACACACACACACACACACACACACACACACATACACACATCCCTTTACATTTCACATATTTAATTAAATTCAGCTACAAGCAAGAACACAAATGTCCCGACTCATTTTCTTGTGCAAATAGGGCAACATAAGCCTACAGGTTAGGAAAGTGGGCTTGTGACGCAGATGTATATACCAACTGGCAAAAACTGGGAGAGTGTATGAATGAGTAATGCTCCCCCAGGGAATACTACTGTTGTGCCTTTGAGCAAGTCACACAACAGTAAAGCACTATGATGTCGCTGGGCAGCTCTCATTGGTGAATGTTAGTAACTGACCTTAATTTGTCCTGAGGTTTCATGTGATTTCTGTGTCTTTACAGTTTGTGTGCCTCTGTGGTTCAATGAAGCTCATTTGACTCTTTTGATAGCTTGTGGCTGATGTATTAACTAATTCATTTGTTTTGTTTGTAAAGCGCCATTATTCAGAATATTGATCTCTTTGGTACTGCAAATATATCACTGTCTTGATATCAGCTATAAATCAATGGACTCAAGTTCTTATCAGCCTCAGCTGTGCTTTGTGTTTCATGCTAATTAGCAACGGTTAGCATACTAACATGCTAAACTAGGATAATGAACATGTTATACATTAAACCTGCTAAACATCAGCATATTTTATTGGCATTATTTATCTCAAAGCTCTGCTACGCTGCCTTGCTGGGCTGCTAGCATGCTGCAGACTCGTCTGACTAAATGCTTACTGCGCGACTACGCAAGAGATCTAAATGGTTTTAGGCATTGAGGTTAAAATGAGGCTACATTAAGTTTAAAAGTGATATATTTGTTGTGATGTCTTTATCTTAAACTAAAGTATGTCTTGTCAGATTGCATTGCACAAAACCTTTTCAAGAACATTCTCAGCTATATGGGAGCCGCAGCACTGATGTGAAAGAAAAAGACATGGAGTGTTCAGTGGGTCATTGCTACTTCACCAAGAGTGGTTTGGAAAATCCTGTCAGTGTGCAGAGTGCTGGATTCCTTCTGCAGCGACAGAAATGCCCACATTTCTTGGATCCAAGTCCAGAGATTCACCCATCTGGGGACCACCGCATGCATTCCAGCTGTGATGACACAGAAAAGGAAGCCGTGACACAGAAAAAGAAGCCAGCAGAGATTGTAGCCTAATGGGTTAGTGTTCCAATAGTGTGCTTTTCTGCACCAGGAGATGATGTGATGTAAGGCTACACAGCAGCGGCTTTTAGCCAGCAGTGTAGCCGTGCCCTGGTGTGCCTTCATATCTCTCAAGCATTGACAGAGTCTCTTTACATATTTATGTGCTGAGGGAAAAGTATTTTGTTGCTCTGAGAAAATAGTAAAAGTCAGCTGATAAATATTTGATGGCCACTGCTGTGCTGAACTTTCGGGTTAAAGGGATTGACAAGGAGCAGGATAGAGGAAGCTGAAGAAGAGACATGGTGGACATTTTAATGATCTCTGCATACGTACATAAATACATACACAATAGACAGAAAAATAAGGCCACATATTATGACTAAATCTGAACTTTGGGGCTGCAATAGGGAAGTTGATGACATGACTAACTCGCCCCCCACTAGACTTAGCGTGGTGTGTGGTTATAAAGTTATTAGCATTGAATCCTCTCTGTTCATAGGCAGTGGTGTGTTGAAACTAAGTAGCGCGATATTCTCGCTGCAAGTATTGCCTGAAGGATTGCACTCTTTACTGATGCCATGTTACATGATTTCTGGGTAATTAAGTTATCAAACATTCAAAGCTTCATAGTTATGTGCTGCTGCAACTTGGGACTGCAAAAGTGCAAAGTTTCCTTGTGCTTTTATGTGGAGTTTTTCCTAATCTGAATCAAGGGTCAGAGGACAGCGTGCTTCATAGAGTGCAAAGCCCACTGAGACAAACTTTTCATTTTATTTAAACAATTAACAATATGGGAAACAATTCAGTTACTTGTATTTAAGTGCTGAAAACTATTGATGTGAGTTGGTTGGTTATTCAGATACTGTTGGATGATATATCATATCTAACCATGCCACACAAATGAAAAATACGAAAGATACCCGAATACTCTAAGCATTTAGATGAAGCTTTTCACGTCCTCCATTGAGCTGCATGGCTATTCACTCTGACAGGACATAGTACTTTGAGTGAACACACATTGGCTGATTGAAGCAATGAGTCTCAAATTATAAGTTGGTCTCAAACCAACTACCATGTACAATCACCAGAGCTGCAGCTTCTGTTACAGTTTATGTGTTTCATTATTTGTTAACTGAGATTGACTTTCTGACAAAATAGTTCATAAATAGCCGACAGTTAGCTTTACCAGCCGACTTGGACATTTAGAATATTAAACTTTTCCAGAATTTATGCCCACCGCCAAATCCGGAGTCAGAGCTGTCCTGGATTTACAAGACTACTGTGACTTTATAATGCTTATCTCAGGCAGAGCCGTTTATATTAAGTCCAGTATTTCACTCCAGAAAAAAAGAGTTTGACAATGGACGTCTGCGGTTAATAAACCACAGCTCTGTTCAAAACAGCATCTACTGGAATCTCCTGTAACGATGCAGCTCCTCTGGGCAGTTTGACGAACTACAGTTGCCACTATATTACAAGAAGGCATTATTAGAGCGCAAACCTCCACAAACACTGAGCAACGTTTCAAATTGCAAAGCTGCAGATTATCCTTTCTTATGAGGGTTTGACTTTGACTCAGAATGACACAGAAATGCATGACCAGCCAACTTGGAAATCCAAAAATAGAAAGACTCTACCATAAGGACATGAATGCAGGATGATAGTTATGCCCCTAAACTCCTGAACTTATCAAATGGCATGAATCACATATCCAAAACAAAACCCCAAAAAGTCACCATGGATTCATCCAACTGATATCTTTTTGTACGTTTTGCAAACAAAGGAACAAACAATCAGGAAAAACAAAACCTCATTTCATTTGTATGAAGTTGAAGATATTAGTTGCAGTAACTCACAAGCAAACAGGTTCTTAATTATATGACAAGCGTTTGCATCCAATGATTATGTATTAAAATGTTGAACAGTGTGTTAGAGTTGCAAGAGTACAGCTTTTTGACTACACATGGGTATTTCGGGGGTCTTCACCAGCTGTATCCTTCTTTTGCTTTAGTCTCAGCATCACCACACCATGTTTGTTTTGGATCAAATCAAAGTGCCCTCTAATCGCCAGGCCGCAACAGCTGCACCCGCTCTGGGCTGCGCAGTGCCGTGCCGAGCTTCTCCATGAGGGTTAAAGTTGAAACCCACATCTTTAATTTGGGATATATCTGGGGGAGTTAATCACAGAGCGGAGAGAAGTTGAGGTAAACTAAAGGGGTCATACATTACCCTGCACTCTGCACACACACACACACACACACACACACACACACACACACACACACACACACACACACACACACACACACACACACACACACACACACACGTGCATGCATGCATAAACAGATGTCCTACATTTTGCACACGCGCATAAGTGTATGTAATAAATAATGTGTGCACCCTTCAAAATGTTAAAAGCTTTATTTAGTCTCATTAATTTAATTAGTGTGCATGTAATTTACAGCAGGGTGAGGTTGTATACGGTGACACACACTCACTCACACACTCACACTCATGCCCTCCACTTCTCATCAGGCTTCCCCAATGCTGCTGTTCCTCCTCAGGGGCTTTGCTGGATGTCTCATCTCATCTCATCACTCTCCTCTTCCACCTCCTCTCCCTCCTCATAGTAGGACTAAAATAAAGGGCAGAGATGCTTCCCCTCCCTTCCCTCCCACTCCCTTTTCACCTTACACTCCTCGCTAAAAACCACAGCAGGCTGTCGTAAAAAAGTGTGATTTTAGGAAAGACAGAATCTAAAGTTCATTACTGCAAACTGTTTCTCACCTTCTGACCTGATGCAACAGAAGGGTTGTGTTAGCAATACCTGTCTCAAAGCCAGGCCGTCTGCATGCAGTTAGAGTGCCTGTTTCCTCTGAGTGTAATGAGGATATACAGTGCAATGAAGCCATTCTTTAACAATCACACTCACGCTGCGTTAGAGTGCCATGGGTTCATAAAATGTTCTATATATTTTATTATTTGCTGATTGGGTTTAGTAAAAAGAATGTTTTGTGTTTGGGGTGTTTTAGCAGTTTTAGTTTATAGGCAGATTCCACTATTTTAAGACTCAATATATTTCCATGTGATTAAGCTTGTTAACTTTCTGTGACTGACTCTCTTCCCTCTCCTGAGACTTCTCCACATGTATTTATGTTTTATTTCCGTGTGGTTCCCCAGCCTATCAGCTTCTCATGGAGCTATTTCGAAAAGTTCTCTTTTTAAGTTGTGTAAACTCAAGCAAATTTTCAACACGTTTGAAATAAGATTGTTTTTCACTGATCATCTATTTATCAGCTTTACACACATAACTCTAGCTCCAAGCTCTTCAGCTAAACCTCACTGTTACAGTTTGATCCTCGAACAGACACATAAACTAATGAACACATACATCATAGGTGTCAGGTTATACTTTCTGGTTACTAAAAGTTAATCCACACCTTTCAGCCAATCTGAATTTAGAATTTACTGTGGCCATAGGACAACAAAGACAATACACATAACAGACATTGTATATTTTCCCATCAGTGTGTTGTTATATTGACAGAAAATGAAATTTGATAATAAATAGAATTGGGACAAAAATCCAAATATGATATATTTGTAGTTGGTGTCCTGTATTTCTAAAAGCCTTGCACTGTCCCTGGTCTTGACTGTTTTCTATTGTCGCATTGTCTAATCATAAAATGCATTTTCTTTCACTGTAAAATGAACAAAATGACCCTGTTCTCTGTGTTCTCCCTTGTTCTCCATAATGTTTTAAAGCTGGTGTTAAAGGCTCTGTAGGAAACATCAAGATGGAAAGAGACATGAAAGTTGTTGAGTCAAATACAAACTTTAACGAAAATTATTGTTTTTCCCATTATCAGCATATTTATGGGTTTAATGCTTTTTACAGCAGCAGCTCCCCTGACAGACAGCATAAATTACTTTCTATTTTTATTCCACTAATGTGTATTCATCACCATTTGCAGACAAAGATGTCTGCCTCAGCATTAAGCGTGTTCAAAATACTTCGTGGGAATATTAAATACATTTTTATCAAACTTTGCAGTTTCCACTAAGAGGTTCTAATTTGGTATATCGTCATTTGCATGAAAATACTTGGATGTAATAGACCCAGAACTTGACATGGTAATGCTCACTCGTCGACGTGGAGTGTGGAGGAATAGATGTGCTGAGAGTTAGCAGCAGGCTCTACCCGTGACATTTCAGCTGTGACTATCAGGGTCCATCAGACTGCAGCCGAGACATTTTGTGTGCGTTGCTTTGACTCCAGGCGACTGTGTTACCAAGCACAATGGTCTGTCACCGAGATGAAGAAGAGAGGAGAGAGTGAGGGAGGAACAGAAAAGAGGACAGCAGGAGGAAATTGAAGGGGGTGGAAGTAAAGAAAAATAGGATGAATGGGAAGAGGAGGAGAGGAGGAAGTAAAAGATGGATGATTCATGAAGTGGAGTGGGGGTGTGCATATTATAGGTGGGTTAGCTGCAGGGTTAAAGAGCAGGGAGAGGTGAAGAATATAAAAAAAAGCCCCAAAAAAATATTTTGTCTAAGGGTTCTTTATAAAATTGGGTCACCCGTTTATTATTTAGCCAGGTAAGAGTTTAAACTTGAAAACTTTATGAATTATTAACCACACACTTGGCCCTGGACTAGAGGGCTGAGTGAATGAATACACCTGATTCAAAAGGTTAGGATTTCTGCTGAGTCACAATGAAGGTGAGTTTTTGGACAATAATTTTGGAACAAATATCTTTGTCTTTTCCTCTACCCTCTCTGCGAGGAGAGTCAGTCATGCAGAACCAATGTTCTGGCTTGCATGTTGAAAAATACATTTTGTGGGCCACACAATCCTGGGGAACAGGATGCGGTTGCGATACCAAACAGAATTGGGGCCATGATGAGTGAGTCCTTCCCCTTGAGGCCACATGGAGAGTGAGGGAGGAGAGGATGGGAGGAAAAAACAAAGCAGTATGAAGAATGACGTTTTCCTCCTTCAACACTCTCTCTGTTGGATATAAATGATGTTCAAATGCAACTAATATGCATTAGAAACTTAAAATGTACTTGAGTATTTACATTCATGCTACTTTAAACTTCAATTTCAGGGAGAAATATTGTACTTTTCACTACATTTATTTCAGAGTTATAGTTACCTGCTGCTTGTTTCGACAAACATAATATATGATCAGTTAATAAAATATGATCCATTGTTACAAATTAAATTCCAATACTAAATGAACTAGTAAAAAACAGCTCCATTGTTAATACATTCAAAATAATAATAAACAAATATAACTTTTAGTCCTTTTGATAGTTTAAATACATTTAGTTGCTGATACTGTTTTTATACTGTGACGTGCTACTTTTTCTTAATTTATTTTAATACTTCCATCGCTCTTCCACCTCTACTGCAGACAACTTGAACTCCAACGAACCCTCTGCTCTCAAAGCGTTTTTTTTTAAAGCATCAGTGCCCCGCCCCTTTGTTTTGCTCTGCTAGCCTGCTGTAACACACCTGAATACACCTGCCGCTGATGGAGCGAGCATGCGCACGTTTTGATAATGCAGCTTCTGGATGACGTTGTGCAGGAATCACTGTGTTTGCTGCGATCACTGCTGCTGACATTCAGCTGCTTGTTTGTGCATCAACTGTTGCCATTTCAATCCAGAAGTAAAGTTTTCCTGTGGATCCCTACTTCACATCTCAAAGGTAAAAACCAGCTGGTTATGTAAGTTGTTGATGTGATGTTATCTCAGCTGCTGCATGAGGCTGAAACATGATGTGTTGGTTCCATGTGCAGTTTGCTTCAGTATTTCTGTTTATGGGACAGTCAGCTATGATGCTTCCATGCTGTTGATTTTCCATTGGGTGAAATATCAATAGTCATGTTTGAGTATTGTGTGCTCGACTGCTGTTGAGTTGTTTTGGGAGGTTTGCTACTGTCACATGCTAAACCTGGTGTGCAGTAGAAGGTGATTTTGTTTATCGGCCTTAGGGAAGTAAAATTTTACTATTGTTTTGGACATTGTTTATTTGCATTAAAATGTTTCTGCAATATTGACCACATGAGACATTCATGGTGTTGTCACACACCGCCACTTTAAATTCTTAGGCGAAACAAGATTATACAAAATGAAATACTTTAAGAAGAAAGGGCTAACATAGGGCTAGTGTGCATCTCCACCGCGCCCGTAGAAAACTATGTTTGTCCCCTCATTGAATAATGCTGAAAAAGTGCTGACCCTTGGAGTACTGTGTACGGACAATAAATCCTACCTTGACCTTTAAAGTTAATAATTGTCGGCTGCGCCCTGCTGCTGTATATCACGAAGAGTTCTGGGTTTAGATTGATCCATAGATAGTATATTTTTTTCAATTATGTGATTGAACAGTTTTGTAGGCCACACGCGGTCATGAGGCCCATCCATCTATCTGTCCGTTATCACATGCCTGTGAAAAGTAAACTCCAACCCTACGACCTAATTGTTGATGCACCGAGAGACCTTGCAGCACTCTGCTTCAGCCTGGAAATACATTAACTTTCAGAGTCAACTACAGCCATCCCTCCCACAGTATACATTTCTCATTTAAAAAAAAAAAAAAGTCTTTGGCATTGAGACAGGCGTGGAGGAAAATGTGGGGTGATGGCAAGGACAGACTGGTGTTTTAATGAGTCAGCTTTTGTAACAGTGTAACGTTTTGATACAACTTATCTTTAATATCTGTAACCTCTGCCCAGGGCCTACAGATGTAAATTAGCTATCTGGTACGATATATGTATTGTGTATTGTCCATGCTACGTAAACGTGGTTGAAAAGAACAAACTCTGAAAACCTTCAAACCTTCCGATTTAAAAAAAGATGTCCCAATAACAGAAGTACCAAATGTCAGATGACTTATGTGAGTAACACTATGCAGCGTTAAATAACTATATGTGGGTGTGAGTCAGAATTGGAGATTTGTGTTAAATCTGGATTAATGATGACGAATGGGCCCCTATTGGCCCGTAGTTTATAATTTAATGAAAGTGGGGAAGAGGCAGGCCCCCTGGGGCGACGTGTGTGTGTGTGTGTGTGTGTGTGTGTGTGTGTGTGTGTGCAGGAATGACAGAAATAGAGAGAGAGGAAGAAATTAATAGAGCAAGGGGAGGAGGATGGAGTGTGTGTGTGTGTGTGTGTGTGTGTGTGTGTGTGTGTGTGTGTCATTGGTTTTTAAGACTGTGTGTGAGTGCAAACAGCCACTTCATGAGAGCAACACCCTGCGGAGATAAGACCGGCTGAGTACAAGGCTCAATTATTTACTGTTTGAAAGGTTTAAGAGAATTGGAGGGGATTAGTGGGGCTTCATGAAAATTGATGCTTTTGTTGTAAATAGGGTGTCGAAGTTTAAACGACTGTTGGTGAGCCATTAGCAGGGGTCGCCGCTAATCGGAGTGCATGTTGGTCATGTCGGTGGTGGCAGAGAGTCTTCCCCTCTGACTGTGGATGGCTGCCATGGCAGCAGGAAACCAGCTCCTGTTTAATGATGACGAACGATCTGACGCTGATGAAGAGGGGAAAAAATAGCCCCATGCTGCGTGCGGCTCTGCAGGCTCTCTGATCTGAAGCTGCTGCATTGAGATGATCTCCTAAATTATCGCAGGGAAGCAGACAGCAAATGGAACTGTCACTTAACGATGTGTTGTGATGTTATCCGTGTGGGAGGCAGCAGGCTTCATGCTGCTTGTGTTGACAGAAATGGAATAAACAGAAATAAATTAGTTGCCGTCTTTTCCTGCGTTGTCACTGCAGCAAATATGAATTTTAGATGGTAGCTGTGTTTTGTCTTATAAGCATAATGACTTAGTTGTTTATCCCGGTCAACAGACAAAGACATAAACATATTAAATTTACAAATCAAATCCTTAAATGTGAGAAGTTATTGAAACATATGCCGGTTAATCTACTAATCATTTTAGCTCTAGAATTGTACCTCTGCAGAGGTGTTTATAATTATTGGTTTGATACTTTTTTTATTGGCCAATCATTCATCATTGATCATGATGAATTGTTGCTCAATTATTAGGATGAAACCCCATTTCTAAATAGGTTTGATTGGATGTTGAAAAGATAGAACAGGAAAATAGCAACATACAAATGTATTATTATTTATACATTTTTTGCTTGAGAAATAAATCAATTATCAAAATAGCTGGCAATTATTATTATTATTATTCTTTCAACCGCTCTACTCTACATATAGTTTAAAATGTGGAAACAACTTACCGTGACATTGCTGTAGATGATCGCCACAGTCGATAACACCGTCGCCTCACAGCCAGATGGTTCTGGGTTTGAACCCGTTGGTCGACTTGGGCCCGTCTGTGTGGCGTTTGCATGTTCTCCTCGTGTCAGCGTTGGTTTTCTCCGGGTCCCTCACTCAGTCCAAAGACATGCAGATTAGGTTTGACTGTCGACTCTAAATTGTCCGTAGGTGTGAATGTGAAGGTTTGTCTCTGTGTGGCGGCCCTGTGACTGTACCTCTCGCCACTGTCAGCTGGGAGGATGACCCTTTAAGGATAGGATGACCCTTTAAAGATAGGATGACCCTTTAAGGATAGGATGACCCTTTAAGGATAGGATGACCCTTTAAGGATAGGCGGCTACAAATAATGGATGAATGGACAGATGGATGGACAGATGGATGTTTGTAACAGTTTAGCCCGGCAGAGTGAGAGTTAAATGAAGGGAGTGTTGTACTGTAGTCTTTCATAGCCAGACCTTACTCCATAGTGCTGCGTCAGCGATAAAGAAAGGTCTGACTCCACACATCATCAATCAGGGGAAATAGGGGGAAAAAACACTCTAGCTTGTTTGTATTTATTGAAACCAATCCCAATCGTCTTGGGCGGCGGTAAGCACAGGATGCAGCGATCGTGCCGTTGATAAATAGTTAGCGGGAGGGGAGGAGAATAGCGACTGAAATGGGCGTCCAATGGCAGGCTTATACCCAAAGTCAACATCTGGTCAGACTAACTAGATGTACTGTAATTAGGTCTGTCTTTGGCCAAAGAAATCCTTCGTTGACCTACACTATATGTTTTTGTAAACTAATTGATTAGTTGATTAAATCGACAGATCTGGAAAACAAAGTTTCTCCACAAAGAATCACAAGAAATCACCACTTTAAATCATATGTTTAGCAAAGGTCTGCTCATAAATGTCTTGGAAATGACTCATTCAGCAGGGAAAAAGTCCAAATCTTTGTGGTGATTATTAAAGTGGAATAAATTAGACTGTAGAAGCGGACTCTGTGTTTTTACTATTAACCTAACACCTGAAATTAGCTTTAATGTGCAAGCTACTTCACCTTTAACCAGCATTACATTACGGCTGCAACTAATGATTCTTTTAATTTGTGATTATTCTATCACTCATAGTTTTTTTTATTTTTAATTTTTATTTACTAATAGTTCAATATAGAAAATGTGAAAAGGGCATGTCAAAATGTCCCGTATAAAGTGATGTCTTTGGATTGCTTGTTTTGTCTGACCAACAGTGCTGACATACAATGAAACAGAGAAAAGCAGGAAATTCTCACATTTGACAAGCTGTAATCAGTGATTGTCATTATGTCATTATGATGAGTAGATCATCAACATTTTACCAATTAATCTCCTGTTTATTCACTCAACAATTAATTTAGTAACTGTTTCAGCTCTAGAATGAACCCCAACTGCAAACCATGGACGTTTATGACTTCACCCCCCAAGTAGATTACATGGTCGGGACACAGCAGGAGTCAGACAGCCGACAGCCCTGAAACAACAGCACTTCTGCCAGTCTGTGGTAGAGTTAGAGCAACGTCAGACTGCATTTGTACAAATACACGTTGAATTCCTCAGATTCACAAAAGACTGGCAGGCAGGCGGGAGATCAAAGTGTGGAAACATTCCTGTGTATTAGGTTCACCTGTCAGAGCGCCTAAAGACATCAGTCATAGCTTCAGAGGAGGGTGGTCTGCAGGGAGCCTCACGTTGCAGTCTGTTCAAAAAAAAAATTGGTGCTGTTTTCTGTCAAGTTGAAACATTCAGCTCAGCTGGGATCTATCTTTAAACACAAATTATGTGTTCAGATACTTTCCCCACACATGGAGAACCTTTAGAGAATAGTCTTGGTGCATTTCATTATCGTATTGATTGAGGGTCAACGGGTGCATTTTCATCACAAACGGCAGTCCAGCGAGACATACTGTAAAGGACATACTGTAGAGGACATACTGTAAAGGACATACTATAGAGGACATACTATAGAGGACATACTGTAGAGGACATACTATAGAGGACATACTGTAGAGGACATACTATAGAGGACATACTGTAAAGGACATACTGTAGAGGACATACTGTAGAGGACATACTGTAGAGGACATACTGTAGAGGACATACTGTAGAGGACATACTGTGGAAGACATACTATAGAGGACATACTGTAGAGGACATACTGTGGAGCACATACTATAGAGGACATACTGTAGAGGACATACTGTAGAAGACATACTATAGAGGACATACTGTAGAGGACATACTGTGGAGCACATACTATAGAGGACATACTGTAGAGCACATACTGTAGAAGACATACTATAGAGGACATACTGTAGAGGACATACTGTGGAGCACATACTATAGAGGACATACTGTAGAGGACATACTGTGGAAGACATACTGTAGAGGACATACTGTAGAGGACATACTATAGAGGACATACTGTGGAAGACATACTATAGAGGACATACTGTAGAGGACATACTGTAGAGGACATACTATAGAGGACATACTGTAGAGGACATACTGTGGAAGACATACTATAGAGGACATACTGTAGAGGACATACTGTGGAAGACATACTGTAGAGGACATACTGTGGAGGACATACTGTAGAGGACATACTGTAATAGACATATTGTGGAGGACATACTATAGAGGACATACTGTAGAAGACATACTGTAGAGGACATACTGTAGAGGACATACTGTAAAAGACATATTGTGGAGGACATACTGTAGAGGACATACTGTACTAGACATACTGTAGAGGACATACTGTAGAGGACATACTGTAATAGACATACTGTAGAGGACATACTGTAGAGGACATACTGTAATAGACATACTATAGAGGACATACTGTAGAGGACATACTGTAGAGGACATACTGTACTAGACATACTGTAGAGGACATACTGTAAAATACTCCTGTTAGTGCCTGTGTAATGTGTTGGTTTATCTCGCAAAAACAGTGCCTGTGCACATTGTAATATTATGATATCACTTAGGGCTGCACAATATTGTCGTATCATATTGTCTTTCAACTAATGCTTATTTTAGTCTTTTCACTTTGGATTCATGGATTGAGGATTTTATCTGAAAATGTCAGTAAATAGTGTAAATAAACCTGCATCCAAAAGTAATGTATTTATGTTGCTTGTTTTATCTGACCAACACCAACAGTCCAAAACCCCAATATGTTACAGTCATACTGTAAGGCAAAGATAATCATCAAATTCAGACACTTGAGAAGCTGGAACCAGTAAATATTTTATAGTTTTGCTTGAGAAGTGACTAAAACAATAAATCAATCATTAACAGACTAGCAGGATGTAACGCATAACAGCGGTTCACAGTTCATTGCATTGTACATAATTTTATCATCTTATTTCATTATTTGTAATTGCATAATGCTGCATTAAAAAAAAAGAATGTTCTTTATTATTTTGTGATATTAACTGCAGTCAGATTTCCCAGTTCTAATGACGATATGTTTCACTTCTATAAAGAAGACCGTAACACAGTGTAAATGCTCAGTTATTTGTGCCTTTATCCCCTCAACAAGTTCATCTGCGTACTTAGCGAGAGGACATTTAAAATCATCATCTGCACAAACAGCTGCTGTTATCTGTCCTTTATGTTGTTGCATATCCGTATTAATCTACAAATTAAAACACATCTTGTGCACACACTCCCTCACATCTTACATTCTTCCACATTTCTTTTAGGGTGTACATATTGAACATGTTAAACTGCACATGCAAAAATGACGAAGAGCATATGTTCATGCGAAGAACGTTTTTTGAAGCGTTCTTAATGCATCTCTGTAGTAAAGCCGTCCCCCTTTCACATCATTACAAGCCTGGGTTAATGATGTTTAATGCAACATGGTTTCATGTCTATGAAGTTCCACTCTGCATGCATTAGTCGAACAAGAGAGTGTGAGACTTATCTTGTACGGTACGCAAAGAGGCCAGATGTTAAATCCCAAATAATTCGCCCTAGATTTAACTCTTGCATTTATCTCTCTGCCAAATCTCTCTCTGCTTTGTGGCTTTAAAATGTAGTCTCTAATTTCCAAAAGGGAGGGTGTTTACGTGCTACTACAAATGACCTATGGTTTTGCTAGCGTGTGTGTGTGTGTGCGTGTGTGTGTGTGTGTGTGTGTGTGAAGAGGTCTCATGTTTCTTGTGGGAACTCCTCGCAGAAAGCCGCACTGAGTGACGATTCTGGACTTTTAGTTGCTGACGATTATAAAAAGTGAAACATGAGCGCATTCCTGAGGGCCAAGGTAGAGCTGTGTGGCTACACAGCTGAGGGCTTATTGAAAGATGAGCGCTTAGCAGGAAATTAGCCTACTGTGGGATCCAAACGGGTCACAAAAGCATACATGCACCGACATCAATGCATGTACACTGCATTCCGTATTCACCTCCCCCCACTAAAGGTGATACCTTTTTTTTATATGATCATCACACGTCCCGTTATTATGTTCAGGCAATAAGTCACAGTTGACTGCTGAACCGTAACAGGATCAGGTCTTTGTGTCCAGTCCTCGTTTGAATGTGAGCGCTGCAGAGTGACTCGTAAAGTTGTACACTTGTGCTGCACTCAGGCATTGCGTGCCCCAGATTTGGGGCGGGATTGTTGTGAGGCTGTGAGAGAGCGACAGCTGACTAGCTGGGACCAGAGAGGAGGAGGAGGAGGAGGAGGAGGAGGAGGAGGAGAGGGAGGGGGAAGAGGGGGAAGAGGAGGGGGAGGAGGAAGAAGAAGAGGAAGAAGAAGAAAAGGAGGAGGAGGAGGAGGAGGCGGAGGAGGAGGCGGAGGAGGAGGACGACGTCGATTTCAGTCAGCAGTCTGCGTCCACTGCTGGGATCCCGGGGGAAACTGAGCCAGAAGAGAAGGGACTACAGCTGCAGCTGTTATCACACACACACACACACACACACACACACACACACACACACACACACACACACACACACACACACACACACACACACACACACACACACATTTTTCCTAGCTCTTTTTTTAATCTTGAATGCTCACTGACCTTTTCGTGGAGCGTTATGTAAAGTTATGAAGTGTTCCTGTGAGATGCTGGTAAAGCTGGGAGAATATTGATCTGAACACATTTGGTGGCAGATAAACGACATTTTACTTTGGGGAACATGTTAGACTTAAGAAAGGTTTCGGAATATGATGTTATAGTTATGGCTTTTCAATTATTGCATTTGGGCTGCTATTACTTCCAATATAAATCAACATGATTATTGTTGTTTTGAGTAAATGATGAATTATATATTCTGTGACATAATAATAATAAAAATATCCCCTCATCGCTTGTTTAGTTGGAACTTGTGAAAGTTTTTGCTTGATAATTAACTGATTGAATCTAATAGAAGAATCAGCATTATTTAGTTGACTAATTGATTAATCCACTTAAGATGAATCTCAGTTAGAAAGAGAGACATTACAGTAACACCTGTTTCTACCAACCCTGCAAACTGCAACAGGGAAGGCATTGTTTTGAACACATCTTTGTTTTTGGCCTCAATATTTCAAGTTGAAGTTCATTTATTTGTGTATCTCTTTGCTTGAGTTTGTCTCAGACACTTCACACGTAGAAAGAAAAGCCTACTTCTGTCCAATTAACAACCGCACAATACCATTAAGTAATGTAGTATGCAAACTAGTCATGGGTCAAGAGAGATATTTAGTATACAATTAAATAAAGCAGAATCTAAAAAATAATGACTTAAGTGATTAAGTTTTGATAAAAATAGTGATTGAGTTTTCTATTGATTGACTAATCAATGGATGGAGTAATTGTTTCAGCTCTAAAAGAGCCACAGAATACCATTCTATGGAGTTATCTCTACGTTGTAGAGCAGATATGTTTTAAAACCTCTGCAGTAGGAACTGCTTGCTTTTCTTGGACGGAGTGCTCGGGGACAGAAAGGTGAACTGATTGATGTGGTTTGATGTGTATCCCATAAAAAGCATCTCAGGGATTGAGTGTCACGAAGAGCCGGTGATAAACTGCAAGGCTGCAGAGTTCATGTTGCTGTTGTTTATTTATTGAAGACCCTGATGGAGTTGTTGTACAGATTTAGAATCAATTTAGAGCGCCGCTGATGCACAGGCAGTGAGCGACTTGCCGGCTTTGGCCTCAGTGAACCTGTTAGTCATGCAGCCGCACTTTACTGGAGAAAAAAATCAGACTGAGCGCTACGGCTGGAAGCAAAAGCTGGTGGCTGGAGTCTTTTTTTTTTTTTTAAATAAAACGCTATTTTAGATAATAAATATATGAGAGTAAATGTGGTGCTGTTTTAAATGTGGTGTTATTTCAAAAGTTATCTGCTGAAGGAGATCGGGTGATACAGTCGAAATATGTGATGATGTGAGTTTTTGATATCACGATATGTCTCGAAAGTATCAGCTCCAGCTAATACAACTAACAGCAATAACAGACTCACCATTTGATACACAAAAGTCAAGACACAGAGTAACATTTCTTTCTGAAAACAGATTTAATTTACAAAGAGTCACTGACGGTTTTACAGTGCACATGACAGAATCACTACAGAAGGTTCGCAGAACCCTGGTTAAAAAATATCAACAACAGTGCTGAAAATTACACTTAGACAACTGTAAATAGGAAGAAATAAATGTAACATTTACATACACATACTGTATGATATGGCATCTCAGACTGTGCCTCATCTTAGCACAACTTTCTCAGCAGAAACGTCTGTGTGTGTGTGTTGGACCATCTGAATGTACGGTATGTCTTGACCTGAATACTGAGACAACACCATATGGATCGACTGGCCAAGACACTCAAAAGACCTAAGGCCTAATCCCTGCTGGCTAAATTGATTGGTCTGGGATCCCATTTAAAACTGAGTGAAATTAACTGGGTTTTTTTTTCATAATAGTAAGAAGTTAGAGTATCAGATTGTCCTTGCATAACAGTGGTCCTCTATACAAACAAAGGATTTTGAGTCAGAACGGGCAGTTTCATCTATTATCCTGAGGAAATCCTGAATCCTGAATACCTCAATTTGTGAAGAAAGCTGTAGTTTGTTTTTCATTGTGATGATGCTGCTTGAAGTAATAAAACAAACAAACACTAAAACTGTTTAACATGATAGAAGAGAATAAATATTGTAAGATTAACTCATCAGTTTGTTGTTTAAATGCATGCGTGGAGTTGTTGTTTGTTGTAATGTTTCTGTGACTGATTTATTTGTGCAGAATTATGAAAACCATGCGATTTGATTTACAGTAAATGTTCCTTATTGCTGCGGTTTGGTTGATGATAAATATGTACAATGTTCTGTACATTGATTCTGTCTGATAGAGATTACGGGTCTTTACCTCCACTTTCAACTGTCTCGCCACTGTTACAGCTCTGTGATGTATTCACCGTATATATCTATACAGTATGTAACATCATCGTAATAATTCAGTTTCATGCTCAAAGCTTTGGGATTAAACAAGCTGGTTTCGGATCTTCTTTGAGGCTGTGGCGGACGAGCTTTACATAATGGCCGGGTACCAGATGGCAGTCAGTCAGCCAGGCTCTGCCATCTTTACCCCCTTGTCTCTCTGCGGACTGACAGTTGACCCAACATGTGCCATGTCTTCATGGCAGAGAAGAAAAACAAGCATTTCTAACATAACTACAAGCCAAACATTGCTGATTAACAGGGATACATTTCAAAGTTTAATGTGCAATCTTTGAACTAGACATGCACTGTATTGCTGTTACGTCTTTCCAGGCAAGAAGAGAAGAGGCAAGACTTTTCTAAACTGTGTTTGAAACCCATTGAGATGCGGAAGTGTCTCATAGTTAACTCCTGTGTAACATTCATTCCCTGAGCAAGGTGAATGAGACGGGTTAAGTTTAACCTGAGTTTCCAAGGCGCCAAGGCCTGTTGGAAACAAAAGTGAGCTTATAACTGTTCGGTGGCAGTGCGTTCAGTAACAGCTGTTTGTAGCATCGCTTATAAAACGATAACCATGCAATCCAACAGTTGGTGTTTCTATTCATAGATGCAAAGAAGTGAGCTATAGAGTCCTGCAGCGTAGCAGTGAAAAAGTCTGTGGATTATTTTATAAAGATCTGTAATGATGGAGACATTCTGAGAAAGATGTCTGTTTCAAAGTACCGTCTTTCAGGACATCTAGAGAACCCCATCATACATGCACGCACACACACACACACACACACACACACACACACACACACACACACACACACACACACACACATATAAGGTGAAAGTTGAATAATACAAAACTTGCAGCATAAGTCTTCAAAAAATGTCTCTATCTAACTCTGTCTCAGACTCCCTGCAGCACACACACTCACCCACCCAGACGCACACAACAAACAAGATTTAGGTTTTTAGGATTGTCAGTCAAAATGTTGCCCTGATAATCTCGTTGTGGGTGTGAAGTTCATCGGTTCATTTTTGGAAGATAACTGTATCCAAGCCTCTTGTTCATTCATCCATTCAATCCCCCTCCAGTAAAGCCCAAAATCCCACCAGCACCTGTCACTCACTCGGTTTGGCATCACTGGCAGTCTGTTGGCCCGAGACTCGTTGTCAGACCCACACAGCTGTGTTGTAGTCAAACAAGGGCTGCATTTTCTCCAGACCCGTCTCTGGCTGTCTCCTGTCTAAATACATCCCAGCAAATGGCTGCTGGTGGACCTGGGGGAAGTGATGTTGGTGGTTCCTCTCTGCTTCAGCTAGATGAGAACACGGCCTGCCTTTGCCCTGCTGTCCGTTTGCCCAGAAGGGCAGGTAGAAGCTGCCTTTTGAACCTTTGGGAGCCACTTTCTTTGGCCTTTTGAAGAGGTCTCCCTCTGGCAGCTCAGGAGCCATCCAGCCGGGCCTCTCCTTGAGCAGCTTGTCCCTGTCGGGTCGGACGCTGCGCAGGAACTTCTTGAAGATGTTTGTGGTTAGCGAGAACTTCTTGCAGATCTCCTGCGAGCGGCTGAGGCGGAGCGGGTGAGCTGGGGTGTCCGGTCTATCCGCCCCTCCGTCCTCTATCCTCTCCTCTCTCCTCTTCCTCCTCTCCTCTTCTTCCCCCTCCTCCCTCTCCACCTCGGGCAGGTCCAGCCAGTTGCCCACGAGGTCCGCAAAGACGTTGTCGCCGAGCACTAAGGGCTGTCGGTTGCGGCTGCGGCTCATGAGCGAAGAAGTCCAGTCGCTGCCGTCATCTGTGCTGTCCTGGGAGTAGTCGCTGTCCAGTGAAGGGCCCTCTCTGGAGAGGCTGTACAGGATCCCAGGCAGGTCCACTGCCAGAGCACGACGGGGAGCCTGTGGCTGAGTGTAGGCCTCCGGTGGGGGGTTTCCCACCATTGGTCCGTAGAAATCCACCTGTGGAGCGGAGTATCCTGACCACCTCTTGGGTATAGACTCAAGGTCATTCTCGCTTCTCACGCTTCGTGCGCTTCTTTCACTTTCCTCGCTCTCACTCTCAAGGCTGGATGCTGAGGAAGACGAGGTTCCCAGGCTGCCTCTGTTTCGAGACAGGGTCCTGTCATCTCGGCTGAAGGCGTTTCTGCTCTCCAAAGATGGCCTTGGACTCGGCATTGGGCTCGGGCTTGGCTCCTCGGCAATGGTCTGGCTAAAGCAGGACCCGTGGTCCTTGAACGATGTGGAAGCCGCTGTAGCTGAAGCTTCAAGAGGAGCTGGATGTGGGAGTCCTCGATTAATGGGCCGGCCTGAAATGTCGATGTTTTCTAGCGCTGTCTGAACCTGAAGGAGCTTGAGTTCCTGGAGGGCTCCCATCATTGAATTCATCTGAGCGTGGAGGCCATCTCCGGCTTCTTTCATACACAGCTGCAGGGGGACAGAGAGATAAAGAGATAATGAGAAACAAAAAATCCAAAATGTTCACTTCGGTTTAACAGATAAAGACCTTGTCGATCCATTCATTCCTTTGACTGCTCAGACTCCTGCAGGACACATCTCATCCATCAAAGACTGATTTCTTCACTGTCCTCCCCTCTTGTTCATCATTTATCTCAGCGGCTGCACAAATCCAATTACATTCCATCAACTGGCAGTATCAACAAATAAAAAAAGCATTAAATTCATGTCTTCATGAATAAAAGCCCTGCTGTTCGTCTCTGTGTCTGTGACTCTTCTCTTGTGTGTTTCAGGCTGTTCACCTTGTTTAATTATGGGTCATGTGACCTAGTTTTGGATGACAGGCCAGGGTCCCATATGGCCTACGCACGAGATAGGATCCAACCCATGACAGCTGTAAAACAGCCTAGCTTTCTATTTTTTCCCTCAATCTTATACTCTTTTCTATCTCCATTTCCCATCCATTTACTTTAATCCATATTTGCTCTTTGCTCCGGGCTCTTTGTCTTCACTCTAACTTCCTTCTGTGCAGCAGTAATACACTCTGCTTTTCTCCTCCTCCCCTCTCTTTTTGCTCTCATCTGTTTAAGAGCCTGTGTCATGTGATCCTGGCCTAACCGTCAGACAGAACGCCCAGAGGCAGCATCCTGACCTATGTCTTAACTTGTAGTCTTGAATCGTTTGACCCAGACCTGTGAATCATTCTCTTGATATGACAACAGGTTTATCTTCTTCTAAGAACATGCTCACATCGGCAAATGAAGCAACTGATTGAAGAGTAAATCTGCCGGGAGGCCTCCTATCCTTAAATGAATAAAACATCTGTGGGAAGATGAGAGGAAGCATGCAAGGAATTTTGAAAAAACGAGCCAGAGTCTGTGGGAAAAGGTTGGTTCGAAACATCTACTGTTCTTTTCCCTATAAACCAACCCGTCTGTCAGGATCTGTCCGTTGAATCGCAACAACATAGATAACCGTCAACTAAACACAGATGCAGTTTTTTACACGTAACACAGGCCTCTATCATGAGAATGAAAAGCTACTTTATATGACTACTTAAAAATGGAATATCTGAAAATAAATATTAATTGAAACCCACACCTTACCTTCTATAAACACAAAGCCGGAGGTATAGATATCCCTGTCTGTCTCTCTGTTATTGTTAGTCTGCACCTTTGCCAGCCTGTCACTGTCTCTCACCTTGCCAACAGATCCGTCTGACGGCCTCTATATGTATCTCTCTCCAATCGGGGGGGACACCGCTGGGCGTGACAGCCAATCAGCGTGGCCCGTCTAGACTGTAATCCCCAAACGGTGGGAGGTTGGGGGGGGGGGTGTGGGGTCACTCAGGCGGAAACAGACCGACAATGAGAGAAGCAAGAGGGGAGAGACGGAGAGTGAGAGGGACGGTGAGAGTCAGCCGGATGAGTAGGGATGGGAGGCGGAAGGGGGAGAAGGGGTTTGTGTGTGTATGATGGGGAGGGATCCCTCACCATATGTTTAGATGTCGAAGAGAAAACTGTTGATGGATTTAATTATGGATGACACCATAAGAACACATGAGGGGGGGGTGTAACATCACCAGGCTGTGATACTTAATCTTGAGGGAGCAGTCATTGTGTCGACCCCCAGGGTGGGAAAAGTCGCTGCATAGAACAACTGACAGTGCAGCATCATAAACAAAGCAACTTATAATCGGCGTGAGAGAAGGAACACTGCAGAATGATGCTTCTCTGGGAAAACAGACAAATGTCATTGATTAAAAAGATTCTTGGGTTATATTTAGATTAAAAAATGTAAATCTAGCCATGAGAAAACAAGCGAATATCCCCAAAACATATTAAACTACCAAAATGTTTAAAATATATGTAATATTAAATGTAATACATTGCATTCTATAGTGAAATGTTGACTTTTCTTTGGGGATACCATTTATGTCCCCTTGAGAATGAATGATTACCACTTAAGTATTCAAGCACCATCTTCAGGTCGAAAGTTTATTTTGTCCAATACTTTGGTTTGTGAACAAACCTGCAAAACTAATGACATGCACAACAGCCTCAGCTGAACTTGTGTTTAATGCTAATTAGCAAATGTTAGCACGTGCATACAATAGACATACACTCAGTTCCAAACCGCATACTTTTTCTTTTTACTTTTAGTACATACTGCAGAAGGCCTTACAAAGTACGTACTGTTGCATGCAGTATGCATTCAAGTGGTAGATGCTGCTTCATCATAACATTGCACCTTGAACTTTGACCCTCTTGCTCATATATCTGTTGCGCAGAGGATTGGAGGGCAAAATAGCCAGAAAAGCATGCTGGCTTGCATACTGCAAAACCCTACAGGAAATCCTGGTATTTTTGGCATACTATGTATTGGGACATACTAAATATTTTTCTAGCACACTAAATAGTATGGTAGTATGGGTATTGGAACGCACAGATAGTTGGACATAGTTCATAGTATGTCAAAATGTCAAAGGCAAAACCTTTTAGAACAGTGACACTTATATTATATGTATTATATTAATACTACAAGTATTATATTAATTAGATGATTTATTTTATAAATCGATAGACTATTATGCTGATTATGTCATTGATTATTATTATTTAATCTATAAAAGAGAATGTTTGGCATTTTTCCTTGATAAATTACTTAGTTGCTCATCAGAATTGGTGTCAATTTATTTTCTGTTAATCGATACTCACGTGGTCTGTATGTTAACACTTATCCAATACCCTGCACCATTAACATTAAACCTCTGGGTTAAAGCACTCTGCTCACCACTAACATATGGCTGAGCAGGTAGACGGGGGCGCTAACAGCCGCTAAGATCAGATAATAAGCCTATCAATGCACATGCTGCGAACAAAAGCCTAAGAGCTTTCCATTGCAACGCTAAATTAGGCAGCGAAGGTACATGTAATTAGCACAATCGGTTGTCTCTTGTCTTTGTGCCTTCCACATATGGCTGACTTCAGTAGCTGTAATTGGCTGTGTCCTGGGAGAGGCTGGTAGAGAGCACATAATTATGGTTTACTTTCCTCCACATCAAAGGTCAACAAGTCTGAAGACAAGATGACGTGCGGAATTATGTATTGTCGTTACATCTTCAGAGGCAGACATGTGGCCTCGGTGAAGTTTATGCAGGGATGAGCTGAGGGATTACCACACTCTGAGCTGCTGGTGAAATCTGGACCACTTAAATGTATTAAATCTGTTTTTGTAATATTATCTACAGTCTAAAAAGGGCCTCACCTGTTTGCACACGCAAACCAAAAACACCCTAATTTAACACTCACATGCAACTTTCCCACTATGCCCCCCCCAAAACGCAGGCGTTTCCCCTGGTGATTTAAAACACACTGAGTTGTTTACTGGCATTTCTATTATAAGGCTATATTAATAATTCATACTGTGCCCTAAGGAACAAACAGAAGAACAGTAGACTAAACCTTATTATTCCACCTTTACCGTACCAACTAACTCCAGGCACTCCACCGTTGCCATTTCAAGGCTGAACTTTGTGGCCCAAATACGTCAGCCTCTACAACCGTAATTCTGCTGTCTGCTCGGGAATGCGAAAAGTTACTTTAAAATAGGGTCCCGCAGTGGTTTCTAGTCTAAACATGGATGTTGAATTCTTGAGATGTGTCATGTTTACAATGTGTGAATCAGCTCAAGACCTCATTAGGATAAAGACACAGAGGATGCAGACATGACAGGACCTACACCAGCACCTTGAGGTCTTACCCAGAATAAAATGGAGATGAGAAAAAAAAGTCTGTCTAATCTAATTAAATAAGAGAACTGGGGTGAAATTGGGGCTGCAGGAAATGTCTGTACTGCCCAGAAACACTGGCATCAATTACCCACTCTTGTTAAGTTTAGTTAAATCTTCTTTTTGAATTTAAGCCTCCAAACTACTTTAGACATTTAATCTATGAAGCGTGTATTTCTAAAGATTTTTTTTTTTTTTTAAAGCAAACCGAGTGAAAACCTGCTGAATGGATGAAAGAAAGACAGACTGGATGTCCAGATTCTCCCCCTTCGCCCCCCACTACTTCTTCTTTGGCTGCAGCGATGCCAGCCAACCAGACATAATTGGCAATTAAAGGCTGAATGCCTCAAAGTGTAAGAACAATGGCTGGCAGTTTTGAATCAATGATGAATGGAGGCTTATTAAAAAGTTCTGGCCATTTTAATCTAAAAAAGGAAATTGATTGGCGATTCTTTATTTTATATTCTCATGTCAAGGGTCCGTACCGTGTAGATGCTTTCATAAACCATTCAATATGCATGCAAGTGAATTAAATACCACAAAGTATAAATAAATCAATGGTCGTCCTCTGCCGTCTGCGGAGATCGAGCTCTCTTCATTGCAGAGCCTCGATATTGCCTCCTTCAGTTATGAAGAGAAAAAATAAATTCACTGTGCAAACACACTGAGCTCACACATCCGAACATGTCCAAACACACCTCGCTTGAATGAAGTCAGTTTCTTTTTATAAGGCATGTATGTGTGTGCTTGAATGTTGTGTTCACTTGTATACATTAACTGTATTGTTAGGTGAGAAATAAACGCACAAACCAGAACTAAAAAATAAACCAACGCTCTATTCTGGCTGTGAAATACGGGCTATTCACTGTTGTTGTTTATCTGTTATTGGCTGGTGGGGGAGGAAATAGTGAGGCCAAGGTTATCGGACCCAAAAGGTCTTCCTGTTTAGAAGGAGCTGGCCAACAGCTAGTGTACTCCACCCTCCCTCCACCTCCACTCCTAATTATAAATGAATGGTGGGCTGTGTGGGTCAAGGACAGGAATGGGGTCTCTGTCCGGGGGACACAGAGAGGCTCTCTGTGGCTGAGCTGCTGGACACGCCGCAGACCGCTGTGGACAGCCCCGAGGTTGCGATCAAGAGGGCAATAAAGCTGTAGAGCATTCCCTGAAATACATAAATTACTGTGCACATGGCAATGAATGCCTCTTTGACGAAAAAGGTTATATGGGGGACTCTGTTTGGTCCAAATGTCCTCAGGGTCATGTTCGGGAGAGGAAGAAGTGTGAATAATGTTCGACAAAAGAGTATGGGTCACAAATACATCTCGTAAGATGTGATGACAAATGGGTTGTTAAGTATAGACATCCATATATTTCACCCCAAATTTTACACTTGTTATATTTAATATGGTGATATGCCACGCTTGCATGTCTCACCATATAATGAGTCCTCACATAAGGCAAGGGTTGTTTCACCTAAATTACAAAAACATGTTCTCACCTTCTCTAGTCTGGCAGAGAATTTGGGGTTTTATTATTGATTGATTTTTAGATATCTGTCCCTCAGATTTCTGCACCCACCGCAATACAACTGAGGTAAATGGAATTCCTTTGGTGGCGCTTACAGTCTCAATTAAAACAATTCTAGAGCAACAACTCTTTTCAGAAACAGTATTGTGGTTATTCTGGATAATCGGAGACTTTGCTCCCAAGAGAAATGACAGCACCTGTTGTCTGTGCAAATGCCTTCACACAAAGCCCCCTTAGTGGCTGTGTGCATCACTGTACGTCTACAACGTGTCAGACACAGGAGGCCGTTCCCACCCTGTTTCATACCAAGAGTCAATGTTGGTTTCTTTTAAACATGACCATGATCTTTCAATATTAAAAATGGGAACACTGATTCTGGAAAGAGATGATGCTCATGTATTTGTTTAAAAATATCAATAAATATAGCACCATGAAGTTCATTGCATTCACCTCCTGTTGTATTAGGGTAGCATCAAAAATCTCAGAAACAAATATCCTAAAAGCTTGGCAAATTAAACCCAAACTGTTAGCAAGAGGTAAGAGGACATGGAGATTTTGGTGAACTGGCCCTTTTTTTTTTTAAAAAACAGATTATATTCAAACCAAATGTATCATTCCTTCTCTGACCTGCTGCCCAGCAAAGACTCCCTGATAGCGTTTTCAGAGACGGGCGGTGGTTTAATAACTTGTTTCCTGCTACAGCTCATTTAGGACATCACAAAAAAACTATGCTGCCGTGGGAGACACAGGATGATTAAGGTCCGTATCATCATCTTTGGCAGTCAGAAGATATTTGGAAAAAATCTGGGACAAGCTGAAAATCCTCAGTGGAAGCAATAATTGTTAGCTAGATCTTTGATAGTGCAGCCGTTGACGTCAGCACCTTGTATGTGGGCAGTGAAAGTGCACGACACACTCTCCAGCCCACAGTTACAGCATCAAGTGAGGCTCTAGATCCGGCCCCCTCTTAGTCTCACATCAAAAGCTTTCATGATGAGTGGCATTAATATAATGCAGCATTTAAAGCTCATTGAGTTAAGTGATTAATTGGGAGTGAATATGCCTCCGTAGGCTTTAATGCATTTTGTTATCAAACTCATACTTATGTGTCAGTTGTTCAGTGTGAAATCCAGAGCATTTTGGAATATTTTTGTACTGTGTGCAGATGCTTTGTTATAAACTGCTGGAGTAAATGGGCCTCTTTAAAAGGCTTACAAGCTGCACTCATTAATCTTTTAATTAACAATGGATCAAATGATTATATGTGATGTATTGATGAACCCACACAGAATTAACACCCAAATCTGCAGTTTACCGTAGCTCTACAGAGCATTTTAGCATCTTTTCAGCTCATCGTTTTGGTTTTTACGACATGCAATGTCACTGTTTTGACTCACTATCACTGTGTTATTTTTTATAGAAGAAAAAAACAAACTCTTATTAACCCACTCTACTATCTACTGGATGTGTCAATATGCATCTGTATGATGACATTTTCACCACAACAACTTTATACAGTGATTATTTGTCAATATTCTCTTTTAATCTTGTTCTGCTGCCCCCAAGTGGCCACAAAAATCAATCATTGCCGCTTTGATACATTCTACAACAGATCTTCCCTGTTAGTAGCAGAACAATTCCAATTTCTTTTGGCCAGACAAAGCAATAACCTGAGACTAAATGCAATTTGAAGGCCCCAGACACAAGAACATGAGAGAGCACAATATTGCCCTAAACATCAGTCAGAGCAATACCCATGAGAATAAATCCACTTTTATTTCTTCAAAAACATAGTGGGTTATGTGCGTAAGGTCTCATAATGACGAACAGGCTTTTTGTAAAAGCCATCTTAAACACAATGATCACCCATCCAAAACCCCACAGCTGCCACTTAGAGCTAGGCCAATTTTAGCTGAGGGGAAGGAAGGGCAGGTTGGAGAGCAGGAGCCACGAGGGAGCCACCAAACAAACGAGCTTAAAGTTATACCACTACACTTCTTTGTTTTCTGTGCAGTTTTCTGATCCCACACCCTAAAGGTAACAAAGAACGAGCAACTTTGACTCACAGAAGCTTTCCAGACTGCACTATGCACTATTTCTTCTCAGATTTCATGACCTCATGCTTGCTGGCTTTGGTGTTGAATTCCAAGCTGACGGTTATGTTTTTGTAATGTGCCTCAGGTGTGAAAGAGATAAAGGAGTATGATGCATATGAAACCAGCTTTAGCAGTGATGACACCAAAAGGTTTGACTTATGCTTTAGTGTCTGAGATGCAGGTGTGAACCCTGCATTTAGACAAGATGACTCAAAGACATGTCAGCATTTGTATCCTCGACTTTAAGCAGGCAGGAAGGGCTTATGTTTTTTTTTTCATGACTCTTTGTCTGTGCTGTGAATAATGAGTCACGCATGAGCTTAAAAATATTTCATTGTGAGCATTATATCCTCAGGATTTCTATGGAGCCTTGCAGTGCTTTTTATAGGAACACATGGGAGCTAACAGCCTGTTGACAAACTCTGTTTTCAGTTTGTACAAAGATGAAAAAACGATGATACACTTGAACTGACTTGAAAAACTCTGCCAGCTTTGAGTTTTAGCATCACTGGCATGTTGGATGTGGTCAGCAGTAAGAACAAATAGCCCCAGACCTTGTCGGGTCAAGGGTCAAATGTTCAAGCGTGACCTGACACTACCCCACACAGACTGACCCCCCCCCCCCTCCTCCGGCCCCTGACACTGACACAGTGTCACACTTTCGTATGGCACTCTTCTTCTTTTAGAGATGATGGGCATTGGGTTTCAGGGTGTCTACTATGGAGAACTCTCTTCACAGTTGTGAGTTGCGTGACTTTTACACAGGCTTTGAATGCCATGCTCACATTTCAATAATGCTCCAGACACTGCGAACTAAACTACAAGGTGAAAATGGTTTTTTTTCAAGTTCCAGTTACTTATTTGCTTCATGAGTACTTCACAACATGGTTAATCTTTTTAAGATGCATGCTGTACAGTTTTAGGTCTTTGGATGTAATTTTGCACCAGTTCCTGTTAGCCATTAGTGTCCAAGCATTTCCATTTTCATAAATCAATTAGCAGACTCTTGAAACCTGGTTTCAGACCTGTGAATCTCTGCCCACAATGTTTCAAAGAGGTTTGGTATTGTGTTTGTTAATGGCTCCCGGTTTTGAAGATGGGTTTAAGAATAAAGACATCATTTTCTTTTGAACTCCGGGAAATATAGAGACTGACAAATGGTCGTAAAAAGATGACAAGCGTGGATGAGATCGACACAGCTGTACATTGGTCTTTTAATGGTGACTTACAGAACAGAAAAGCTGCATATTTGTTTTTGTTGGTGTGAAAAACCGCTTACTCCGTCTAGAGACCTCCATAGCTTGGAAAGCTGGACTGATGTGTCATTCGTTACTGATTAAGGCAAGGTTAGGGTTAATTATCGTACCCTCTCAAACAGAAACAGCTAACATGAACACAGTCACACAGAATAATAAAGTGGAATTTAATGGCAATTAAGTCTGACCATCAGGCTCATTGGAACTTGCCTAATTGTGCAGTTAATTTACGTCTGTATTAATTATTGTCAAACTTATTGTGGCATGGGTAATGTAGTGCCGTCAAATTAATCTTCAATTAAGCTGAACTATCACGATGATGTATCTTTGACAAAATGAACTGAGACTTGATATTGAGTGTGATGGATTACACAACTCAAGCTAATTTCAACAGTCTACTAAATTATTTTTATAGAGATGAATGGAACTCAATGGCTTCCTGAAACTGAAAATGTCTTAAACACAGCAGCTTGGTCTGAAATAAAAAAATGGTTATCTGTGATGAAAGGCGTACGTGCTTTGTAGTAAATGAACCAACGACATCATAGTCTTTGAAGCGTAGTCACAAGTGATATTGAAGAACCACTCGACTCTGCAGCAGGTGTTTAGTCGGTTGTTAGATGTTTGTGATCTCTGCGTTGCAGATGGAGCTGGTTTACCGCTTTCCACTGGGCACGGGATGAAAATCTGTCACAGTAGAAAGAAAAGTGACAACCTTGGCATAGACGCCCCTTGTTTTTCTGAACAACAGATTGCATCCCACATGGTCCTTTGCAGGGGGATCCTGCCTCAGCTTTTTAACCGGCATCTGCTCTCTGTACTCCTGTTTGATCCCCGGCATGGCGCAACACTTTTTCTATTATGTTACCAAACTGCGATATGGCAGCTGTAACACATGTCCTCCTGGCATCATCGCCTACTCCCCAAAAATCTTAAGTGTCACTTCACAGACCTGTGGCTAATTTGGAGAAGCGAATTCACAGAAGTCACAGAGCAGATCATGTTGCAAAACACGCAGCCATGCGAGGCTTTTCTGTGGGCCAGTGGCTGCATAGAAGGGGGAACAAAATCTGTGTCTGCTTTGAAGATGATTCCAAATGAAATCTGTGCCAGTTAAGGCTCCTTTGAAATGAGTCTACAGGGTGTCACTGCCAAATGATTTGGGTGTGAGGGTGCAGCTTACAGATTTTGCTTTCAAATTTCAAGGACAGGGGTAAGAGATAGCACTCTAAATTTGCCACCATCAATCACATTTGTTTATTATCGGAAAGGAGATGTGAACATATTAAGTAAGGGAGACTCTCAAATTAATTTAGGGCATTATGATGTGATGAAACGATTATTTTCTTTATCGGTTATACTGTTGTTTATTTCGAGATGAATCAATTATTTGTTGTGTGTTTCCCAGAGTTCAAGGTGAGATCTTCAAATATATTGTGTTCGTTCAATCAACAGTCAAAAGTTCAAAGATATTCAGTTTACAGTGATATTAAAAGCAACAAATCATCACATTTAAAGAGCCAGAACAAGCAAAGTATTATCATTTCTGCTTTAAAAGTAAACAGGCAATTATTATTTCATCAAATCGATGAATCGACTAGTTACTAATCAACCCATCGTTAGTCCATTGCAACACAGGATTATACTACAACATTTTAAACTATTTATTTTAGGATCCATCTGACTAAGTCTTCCTTGAGAGAAGAGAAGAAACTCCCTTGGGCTCATTAAGCTTAAAACATCTGTCCCAGATGCGCGGACAGAGAGGAGGAGGATATGTACACATGCCTCTGGTGTGCTCAAAGCTTTAAGCCTACACAGATTAATGTGATTTAAAAAAAACAAAAAAAAACAAAAAAGCATGCACCCCCAACTGAAGCTAAAAAACTAGACTGAGACAGAGATCTGTCCGGACACACAATATGAGAAGAAAGCACCAAATCTGATGCTATTTTTATTTGATTTTAATATTACCTTTTTTTTTTATGAATAATTCATATACATTTCCTGTTGGCGCCAATGTACGCACTGAAAATGCTACATGTGCAATATGAACATTGTAAAGTAGAAGCACATCCTTCAGTGCTGATTGCATTAGTAGAAGTACAGTAGCCAGAAGGGAACCTACCAGTTCTTGCTTCAGTCGCCTCAGACACGCGTCCATGTTTTTGCATTCTGGTTTGGAGAGCTGTTGTTCCATTTTTTGAAATACAAGAATTTCAGAAGAAACGCGTCGCCAGTCGCCGCTCGAGCATGACTATGAGAGCTCTCTGCCGGGCAGAGGAATTAAAACGACGCTCTCGCGGAGAGCAGAAAACCAATTTGCAACTGGAGATGCGCAGATCCTGCTGAGGAATGCGCGCACGGCTCGTGACTCGAACCCTGTAATAAAAATAAATTAAAAAAAAACACAACTACTGATGACGAAAATGCGTTTACTCCAAAAATGTTAATGAGGTCCTTCTTGTGGCTGCATCCAGAGACTCGGTCCGTGTGTGTGTGTGTCTCAGTGGCCGCTGCTTGGCTACTGTCAGCCTGCTGTGTGCGTGTGTGTGTGTATGTGTGTGTGTGTGTTGCTCAGCACGTTTTTTTCCCCTCTGCTATTTTCCTATTCAAGAGGAGCGCTTACGTTGCCGATCCAATTTCCTCCAATGAGCGAGCCTCTCAGGACGGACTGAATCTCATTCAAAGTAGGATCCCTCATTTATTACGGACGAGTGGCCTAGATTTGTCCACTGCAGCTTGTAATGATTTCACCAAAAATATGAGACTGAAACATCTGGAAATATTTGAATCAGGTTGAAAGACTAGTTGGGGCAACTGAAAGAGATGAAAACATCTCTTTCCAATAATACTGCCCAACCAGTAGGATAGATTCTGCAGCTCATTGGACTGGAAGAGGAAGTTTAAGGAGGAAGTGTGTAAAAGAAACCATATGTGTCATGAAACGAGCCATAGGGCCAGTTTCCTGCCACCTTCACTGCGGTCAGAGAGGAAACACCTGAGCTGCAGGCTTTTGTTGCTGTGACCCGGATATAATGCTTTATTAGCAAGGGAAGGAAGAGTTGCATATACAAGGAAGCCAACTGGAAGTTGTTTGTCAATCCCCCCTTCAGCATATAGATTTTACATTTATAAACGGTACATGAAGTAAACATTCACTGCATTTTATCCAATATGAAGATGTCAAGGAAACTATATGAGGTCTCTTTTACCATGAATGATTGTGTTGCTGAAAAGAAAAGGAAGGAAGGAAATGTATTTACATTAAGGAAAATGGAACTTATTGTATTTTGTCCTCAGCATTGGTGAATTCATAGAAAAGTTCATTGTGCCAAGCAATGGCCGAGCATTGATTGTAATCTTGTTTATTTTTTTGATGAGATCTGAAGCTATTTTACTCAAAGTTATTTTATGCCTGCTTGTGTTTGAACAACATTTCTAATTTGAGCTGACAGTCAGGAACCTTATTGCCCTCCAACATTCTTCTGTCATCTGGAAGTTTTCATGTCAGTTCTGATGTTTGATGCATCACAGAGGGAGCAAGAGAGAGAAAGAGATTCAACTCTGATTCCAAAAGCAATGAAACAGGGAAAATGAAGAAAATCATCTTAACTTCTGAGAGAGAGGAAGACAGTTGCATGTTTTATGTCATGCATGTCGGTACTTTGAATATTTATAGCGTTCTCTGCTGATTTCATACAGCCGATTTCTAACTCTTTCTGTTTCTTCAGTGTCATTTTGACTGCAGCTTCTTGTTGTTTTATTAACAAACTCGAAGAGAGAAACTTTTCAAATACAGTAAGTGATACTTCCCGCCCTTTGAACTTTTAATGTCTTATTTGCAGATATAAAATCAGACCATTAGAGTGTGAAGACGCTGTATTTCTATCTTTATCAGTCAGGAGTGAGATGATGACCCTTGGGTCTAATTTAACGTTTAGCAAGCTGCTTTGGGATTCGGAACAATTTCATCCCAAATGTGACCTCCAACCTGCAGCTGCTTCTCCTGCATGTGTCCACTTCCTCCCAGCTGTCATACACACCCTTAAGGAAGTGTCTCCTCAGATCACTCAGCACGGAAACACACAGTCAGTAATTGCAGCAGCAACAACTGTTTAACTACACCTGCTGACTACTATATAAATATAGTACACTGTTGTATTATCATCCTTTTTGGGACTCACTGAGTGTTATGACTTGTTTGGTTATCTAAGCTTTTGTGTGTTCTGGCTCAAAATGAATCAATCTACCAAGAAAAGACAAGACATGATTGGACTTGCAATGAAAACACCATAGATGACATTACACACTGCCATTGTTTTGGTTGTAAACAGAAACTGAAGAGACTAAACCTAAACTGTGTTACAATTAAACAATTAATTTACTTATTTTGTCCAAGAATAGAAGTATCTTCTGCTATAAATCAATTTGGTTGCTTTGTCAATACTCCAAACGATACTTTGGGTTGTAAAACTTGAAGAAATGGTGTACTTTGCCACCACTAGTGCATGTGGGTCCTTTGTAATATGAGATGATTGCCACTGTTTGACAAGTTTAACTGACAAAATCAAACAACATACTTGCGTTCCAATAGTTAGCTGACAGTCAGAAGGAGCCCTGTAGGGCTTTTAACTCATTCATATGCAATTTGCAAGCAACATTCATTTGTGAAACGTGATGCTGCGCCCGTTTACGATCTGTGGGTGTAGGCAGTGCTTGCGAGTTGCTTTTGTAAAACAGACCTTTGAGCGGTAGATTGATTTTTAAATTCCAAATCCGGAGTTATCACCAAGTTATATGTGAATTCACCATGCCAAGTCAATCAGTATGAACTGAGAAGTAATCGTGACTTCGGGACTAGTTAACTATCTTAATTATGCATCAGGTCTATTAACGCTCTTACTGTATATGTGAGATCAGTTATCTCTTGGGTTTATGTAATTTCTCTGTACTGTAGTAGTGAGAATAACTGAATAGAAGATGACATGCTTTTAGATTTAAAAGAAAGGCACTGTGATGATGCAATGTTTTCCTGTTAATGTAATGTAGCCAAACTGTTAAATATGTAATAAATCCACATCAGTCTCCTGAACAGTCTTGGTGATGTCTTTATATTATCATGTTACATAAAACAGCAACTGTTATATTTCCCACAAGGAGACTGATAAAAGATGGTAAAAGATGATAATGGAAAGAATAAAAGGAATCCAATAACTTGAGTTATGACTTTATTACTCAGTACTTTTTTATTACATCATCAGTCAGACATATTAGATTCCTAATTAGGTGGCAATAGTTCAGGGATATAGTATGCAATGTAACAGGTTCTTAGAGTTTTACTAATATTAAATTAAGTAGGGTTGATTAGTTGTATGGCAGAAAGTTAATCATCAACATTTTGGTGATTAATTAATTGTGTGACTTTTTAAAGTGTTATGCTAGTAAATTGAATATCATTGGGTTTTTGACTGTTGGTTGGAAAAAAGACATCTCAAGACATCATTTTTGGCTAAATTTTTGGTAGTGACATAATTGATGTTGTAAATAAAGTAAAACATTATCAATTGCTAGAAGCTAAACAATAACTTAATGTTCCTTTCTTTAAATGCATACATATGTGGCTCTAATGCAATGTGTTATGTGCATATATAGGGACACTATGTATTGATTATTGACCTTTGGTATAAAACTTTTTTTTTTTTCCTTATTTATTTTACAGTATGTCCCTTTTAAAGCAGACTTACTAGTTCTCAAAGCTGTTAGTACACCGCCACCTAAAGGTCAGGATGTGTCACCACAGGACTCCCACAATGAAGCTGATCTCCGTTTTTTTTTTTTTTTTATCCAAACTGAATTAGTCATAGTCTGTGTGAGTCATCCAGTCCTTCTGTGTGAGGACATGAGGCAGACAACCACTAATGATGGAAATATGCTGTGAAAGGTCAGAGTGCCTTTTGTGGCCGGCAGTAAGCTGACAGTAACACCTGGTACAATACATGAAAGTGGTATTTAAGAGGTGCGTCAGCAGCATAACTTCCGTTGGACTTTGTGCATCATATTATGTAAAGCTTTTAGATGTTGTATTTTCTGGGTGTTCTCCATCTTTGATTTTCCTAAGCTTTGTGTTTACCTAACTAGTTTGGTCATATAATGTTCATTAATTATTTTGTGGCTACAGTTTGGATTTTGTTTCATATTGAAGGATAATAATAAAAAGTTAGGATTGTGTTAACTCAGGGGGACATTTTGTATAAGTGTAGGGGGAAGTATGAGCGTACTGTACATTTTGGATTAATCATTGGAAAATGATAATTGCAGTATATGCAGTGATACATTTCTTTCTCCCGAAATTGTATTTCCAATATTAAATAGTGTTATAAGAGCTCATTATAAAGTTGTGACACAATTCTGTACACATATTGTGTTTTCTGGCAGAGAAAAATAAACTGTGATGTGTAAGAGAAAGTAAAACGTTAAAAAGAGTAGTTCCTGATGTCACAGGTATTTTGTAAAAAGTACTACTGTTAGTGATTTAGACACATTGGTGTTGAATGTAATCACTGAATAACTCTTCCATTAAACAAAATGTTTGACTAGGTCGACCTGTCAAATCCAGTAGTGATAGTAAAATCAATCCAGTGTATATAAATTGTGTTGAGTCAATAGTGCCCTGCACTCTCAACAAAAGATGAATTGTGTATCATGCTGCCATCTAGTGAGACATGCACACAATTGCAGATAGGAATGTATAGCCGGTCTGTGCATTAGTTTCAAGGATGCAACTTTTTATTGGCTGGTTCCTTATGTGCATTGGTAGAGGAAGTATTCAGATACTTTAATTAAAATACTCCATTACAAGTAAATGTCTTGTGTTGAAGTTTGACTTCTGCAAAAGTATTATAATCAGAATTAAGTACATACAGTATTGAAAGTAAAAGTACTCAAGGTAGAAAAATGGCCTGTGAGTGTTGTACTTTTATATATTATATTGATTGAATTATTGTTAGTGATGTAAAAGCAGTATTTTAAACTTAACAACAGAACATGCCAGCCTGTTTCAACTCAACGTACCTCTGAACTCAAGACTTTTACACTGTTTTAAACTTAAACATATAAGTGTTAGTATGACAATATGAATAACTATATTAACTATTTTTGATTTATAGGGAAAAATATTTATTCTTATACAGAGGTTTTAAAGTTTAAAATCTTCTCACATATTCACCATAGACTCAGAGCAATCATTTATTTGATTATTCTATTAACACCTATTGTTCCTGATGTTCCATCCTTATTGTAATCACCATCATTTTTCAGCATTTCCCGTCCATTCAGACACTTTGCTTTCTTCTTTCTTTGCTTTCACCTTTAGGGACCAGCAATTAAATAAAAAATTTCCCCGGTGGACGTTTTCTGCTGTAAGAGAAAAATTGGATAGTTTTGCACCACCTGCAGGTTGTGCTCTGAATCAGTATGTTGATGACCTAATACTTTGCTGAAATTCAAGTGTGTGAAAACGCTTCTCTGATGCTGCTGGGCTCGCTTTGGACACAAAGGCTCAGTGGCAAAGTTGTCCAGTATTTGAAATGGATGCATGGATGCTATACAATTAGGGACTTGGCCAATGACCTGAGGTGCAGGTACATGGTGCATGGTGACTGGAAGAGTGTATAGCCGGGGCAGACACAATAGACAACAGTGCAGCTTGAGCAGTATCTAGAGAGGGCAAAGAGTGAGCCTGCACAGGCGCTAAGCTTTGAGATGTCAGTTGAGTCTGGGAGGACCTAGGTAGTTCTCCAGGAAAGCTAAGTTGAGGAAGTGGGGGAGTTAAAGCCGAATGAGAGTGAGAGTCAGCATACATCTGGTTCAGGGGGGCTGGATTTAATATCCTGGAAGGAGGCAGATCACAAAAGGAAGAAGTCACTCTGTTTCCATAATGAGATAAGGGAGTAGGAGCAGAGGCCCCACCAGGGTGTTCATCTTCTGAGAGATCCTGTCGGATAAAACTGGAAAAAGGCTGGGCTGACTCGAGCTCTGGTTCTTTAATACGAATTTGCCGGTTCATGTCAGCCTGTCTGCTAATTCTCTCTCTCCTTGTGTGCATCTTCTTTGCCTATGCTGAGCATCTGTCTTTCTCATTAATACATTTAAATTGCTCATCAAGCTCCCTATCCTCTTGTCTTCGTCTTCTGAGCTCCTCCAGCTCATCTCCACTTTCCTTTTCCTGGAGAATGCTGGCTTGGTGATCGCTCAAGTTAGAAGCGTGGCTGCTCTTGGAATCCCTATTAATATGAGAGCATGTAGGGAGACTAGAGGCTGACTGCAATGAGTCCTCCTGCTGTGAGAACTACGTGAGCCATTGTATTGTGTCAATGTCTTTATGTTGTGGCATAGGAATCCCATAGTAGTAGGGGGCACCTATCTCGTTTAGGTCGAGCCCTTGGGTCGTTGCTAACTGGCTTTGCGAGGGGTGAAGCTAATACTTTATAAGATACTGATGGCAAAGGTATTTGGTTCTCTCTGTATGAGGCAATTCTGAGGTGGCCTCTTTGCATGTAGAGCTGTGTTGAGTCTATAACACCTTGGGATCCATCCATGTTCTCAGTAGAAGGATAGAGATTGGCAAATCCTGGGTTGAAATGATACCTACTGGCTGCTGTCCTATCTGAGATTACAATGACTCTCACCACTCAAATTGGCTTTACTCTGTAGGGAGGTAACAAAATCCCAGAAATCTAAAGTAGTACATTTGAATTTAAAAAAAATCAATTGTATACTCCACCGTTAAAACATGTCATAAAAACTACTGAAGTAAATAAAGTAGGTCATAAAAAAACAAATATTTAAAAGGGATAGTATAACATCCTATCAAAATGTCATAAAAAGTATTTAATGTCATAAATATAACAATAAATATCATATTATAGTATGTCTTAAAAAATATAGTATAGTATGACATGGAAAGTGTCACAGTATAGAATATCATAAAAATATCATAGTAAAAAATGTCATTAAAAATGTATCATATGTAATGAAGATGTTAAAAGTCATACTATAGTATATTATAAAAATAAAATTATAGTATGGAATGTCATACATATAGAATAGAATGCCATGAAAAAGTCATATTTCTGTATAGCATGGCTTAAAAAATGTCAGGGTATATTAAGTCATAAAAACATCGTAAAAAAATCATTCGATTGTAAGTCCATGTAGTATGTCATGAAAGATTCATAAAAAGTTAATGGCATAGTATGTCATACATGTCATATAAATATCATAGTAAAATATGCCATAAAAAAATGACATAATACAGTGGGTCATGAAAACTTAATATATTCCCCAGTGTATTAAATTAAAAAGATGTCATACAAAATGTCACAGTATAGTTTGTCACAAAAACATTGTAAAATATTTCATTGTACAGTATGTAAAAAATAAATAAAAAAGAAGTCAGAATGGCATAGTATACTATGTTGAAAAAAGTCATAAAGTTATTGTAGAGCATGTCGAAAAGACTGTCACGTCGAAAACGTTGATAAATTATTAAATATATTTTGCATTGTGGTTACAAGTGTGCGACTATTTTCCTTTTACACAGAAGCTCAGATAACAACACACACAGAGGGAGAGCTGTGATGAAAAACATGACTGAAACAGAAAATAACTGTTCAATACAAATATATCCATTCATGTGTTTTGATGCTGGTGACAGGATCGGGAAGAAAGACGAGACTCGATTGTTGTGATAAATTTTAATTCTCATCTGACACTTCATAGCTGTTATAACAAATATTCTGACAGAATACTAAAACACAGCAAACAGACAAAAAAGCTCAGTTCAAAAGGAATAAAAAGATAAGTACTACACAAACAGCAATGCCAAGACTTTTAAAAAAGTGACCCCCACAATGCCCTTTGAAGTCAAGTCCATCATTATGTAGATACTGTGTCAACCAAAATCCAAGTTATGAACACAACAACAGAGCAGACGCTCATTATTTTCAGCATTAACAGTGAGAGGAAAAATTATCTTAAGAGTTTGTCAATTTTTTTTTAATACAGCAGCATAAGGAGTACTACTACTTTGTTGTTCCCACAAAGGACGGAAAAGTGACCGTTTTGGCACACCTCGGTTTTAAAACGGGACAAAATACAGGAATAAAACACAAAGTATACAAATACAGGCAAAACAATTTCACTTGGTGCTTCATGATCCAAAAACAAAGTTTAATCGTAGTTCCGCTTTAGCAAAAAACAATAAAGACAAAAAAAATACATTTATTTCATACAAATAACAATTTCACACTTGGCAAGTAGTCACAAACTATTCCAAACACCAGGCGCCTATTAACTTTAAATGAACAACAATGTGCAACAGGATATAATGAATACATTAATGCAGGAGTAAGGCCATAAACCAGAACAAATAATTTTAATCAATTTTCAATCACTTAGTTTCAAGGTCAGAATGCATCATTTCTGCCATCCTGTGACGATCTTTGGGATTATCATGATTGAGCTGATTATTAATCGCCTATTGTTAAGCTTCCAATTTCTTAATTGACCTTGGAAGTAGTTTGACAGAACAATCCCAACTCAAGGTCCTCTAAATGACTTTCGCTGCAGCTTTCAACCATATCTCGTGGAATGGAATATAACATTAATAAGTGTGTTTTCTTTAGTGTATAATTTCTTGAAAATAAGAACGTTTGTTTTTGTGACCTTAGAATGAGCCTTTTATATTTATGTCAAGAACGGACAAACCTAACATTCTTGATGGGGCTATTCGCATTTGTGTTGCCCACAGTAGTTCTCCTACTCGTGTGACACAAAGGGGAAGTTTCAGTTGGCTGCAATCTGCAACCTCACTGATAGATGACGCCAAATCCTACACACTGCACCTTTAAAATGTAAGCAAATGTTGCGTGTTATACAGTTGAAAGCTCTGGAAAACTAGTAAAAAAAGGACCTGCGAGGAGTCGGGATTATTCTGTCAAACGAGTGTTTTCCTGTGTATTCTCAATTCCTTGTATTCTTTACAATTGTAAATTTAAAGTTTTAAAGTGCATTTATAACTTTAAAATACAGAACTTACTTTCAAGTTTCAAATAACAGTTTAACTCAGTCCACAAAATGGTACAACTGAAGACAACCAATTTCAGCTTTGTTAGAATTTATCTAAAGACAAAAGAGAAAGAAGATTACAAAATAAGATTTGTAGTCAAAACAATAGTGACTGACTTTGCCCAACATTTTTTTTTTTAATTGCATAATTTATCCTTGTTCTCTTCATTTTAAAAGTCTACAAATAGTCAGTTTTAATGTTGCTTCTTAGTTTCAGTTTTAGTTTGAAAATCTGAATTGAAAATTTTTTGTTTGTTTGTTGGGGGTTGTTGTACCACAGTGGTGCTCAACCTAATTGTCATTTGAAATCTAAAATGCCCACTCACGTTCATGATGAATACGCACAATAACATTTTCTCATCTCGGACAGCGGAGGCAGCATAACAGCTGCCGCTTTCAATTACTGTACAGGACAGAAAGCACCAATCACATTCATATAAACTGGATATAATGTCATTACTTTAAGGGTTAAGGCAGGAAATATTCTGTATTTTCTCAAAAAATCCAATGAAAAGACCATTTGTGTCATCAGTAGGAACAGACTGGTTTGAGTCTGAGTGCCACAAAGAGGGTGAGACGGTCAGAACGTTTTGAGAGACTTCTGTGATGTTTTCATGTGATTTATTAACAATAAGAAACAAAAGAGAATAAAGCTGGCCTTATTCTTTAATAAAAATATAAAACCTTGACATGTAAGTAATTGTATGGTCAGCTGGAGGGTTTTTACTATCAAGTTGAAAACTACTGCTTTGTCTCACCTCAGTATGAAAACCTATAAGTCATGAAGTCAGTGTCAGGTCAGCCTCACTCACTGAAGTCCATCTCCAGTCCGAAATTTAAACATGAAGCAACTAAAAAGCACAGTTTGGTTTGAGACACCATGAATAGATACAAATTTTACCAAAAAAACTCACATTTCAGCGATATGATATTAGCAGCATCGTAGGTACCGGACTTTTCAAATGCTGCTGTAAAGAAAGCCAAAAGTTTCATCGCTTTTCTTTTTCTTCAAAATTCTGAAGACAAACAACACGCAACACAAACGAGTCCAATCAAATTCAAGTAAACACAGTCAACACTTTTCTTAATCTGTCTTCAAACACTTTTTAATTCAACAGAATATCCTTTTCACTATTTCACTGTGAATTCACTTGTGAATTAAGAATTGTGAATTTGTGGTACGTCGAACAGCTTGTGCTGATGTACGGATATGCTAATTGCGCAATGTCTTCAAATTTTTCCCACAATACTTGCCGTAAAAACATCTGTACTGCTGTTAGAAACTATTAGAAATGCAGCGACTCTGTCCGTATCTACAGTACATACACGGCATGACAAGTGTATGGTTCTCGGTTCACATATCTACAATCTTCTACCTCAGTAATGGCTCCAAATCATCTGTCTTCTCTTAAACTGGAATACAGCGCTCTTCCTGTTGACCCTGTGAGACAGGACATGGTGCGTCCATGAAGGTAGTGTGACCTGTTTCACCGCCTTCTCCTCTTCCTCCTCTTCTTCCTCCTCCTCGTCCTCCTTCTCCTCCTTCTCTTACATCCGGCAGCCAGTGGGTCACAGAGCAGAGACTTTTATGATGTTGGTGCCGGCTGAGCTTGTTGTGGTCTGGATGCTTGGAGCTGCAGGGTGACCCAAGGCTAGGGGCGGCCTCCTCTGTGGGGGCCTGCGGAGGCTTTCGCCATCGGGTGTCAAAGCGGGGGGGCTTGGGAGGCTGATGATCGCCGTGGTGATCCGGCTGCCTTTGCTGTTGGGCCTGCCGCTTTCATCGCTTTTGCGGTTGAGGTTTGAACGACTAGAGAAAGAGGAAAAATAGACAGAGTATGTACAATTTCATAATGTTCATCTGCGCAGAAGATATGCATAGTGCATGGAGTAATGTTTGAGGTAACGCTGTCCACAAGATGAAGCACATAACATAACAGGCAGACTATTCCATGAACACATTACCTTTGAGCCATTAACAAATAATAATAATAACAACAAAAGATATTGCACACATTTCCTCTATTGCTGCATAATATCTAGCCTAGACAACTGGTACTTATATGATATTAAAGTAAATCACTTTGTATGCAATTTGTCATCTATTACTGTTTGTTGTAGTTTTAATTCCCTTATCATTATATATAAATCTAAAAAATATATATACAAAAAATATATATAAAATGATAAGTTCTTAGTAAGTAAATAGTTGTCATTTATGGAAGTTCAGGCATTATATCATTCGATAATAAGTCTAATTTAATTTGAAAATTGAAAGGGTATTAGACACTTTTAAAATGGTGATTTCATCCATATTAGTGCAAACTTTCTTTCTTACTCCACCTCTCTAGTTGTATTTAGCTCTACACTTGAACTGACCCTAGAAGTGGAAATATTGTGGGCAGCAAACTATTTTACCCTCATAAAGTTGGCAGAATTCAGCGAACAGCCAGGATACAAAGCCTCCGTCTCCCCTCTGATGCTGCTGTGTGTTTCTACTTTTACCTGGCAGTGTGCGACGGTGCATCTCCACACTGTATGTGGATGGCACTGAGCTCCTGCAGGGGCCCCTGGTGTGTTGGGATGGGATGGCTGGAGGGCAGAGGAGTGCTTCTCTTTACCCTGCAGCCACAGCAGGTACCCACAGAGCTGTCGTGGCTGGATACAGAGGGGCTACGTGACGGGTAGGTCTGTAGCGCTGTTTCTAAACAGTTCTGCTCGTACATCTGCTCGTCCACAAACACATGAGCCTGGAGAGGAGAAACAGAACGGTGGTTTTAAATACACATGGAGGTGTTGGTGCAGAGACGAGGAAAACAGAATGTGTAGTAAATAAAAAACAGACTCATGGGACCTGAGTGATGTACGGAATAATTTCACAAATTAATATACAGAAGAAAGATAATGTCAGACTGATAATAATAAACTAATAGTAAATTCACACACTCACTTAGTATATTTGCAGAATGGAGAGCGGATCCAGTGTTACAAATTTATGTTTTTTGACACCAAAACCTTTTGCAAAACAGCAGCTCTCAAAATTCTATTTTTTAAAGGGTACAATGATTCACAGAACGTCCAAAATGTCCAATATTTACTGTAACATTTTCAATGCAATTCTTTTTACAGTGTGGTATTAGTACTTTCACTTAAAGTAAAATATCTGAGTACTTCCTCCACCACTGGAAGTTCTATTCCACAAACATTTTTTTTCTGATCACATGTTTATGTTGCAGCTGCCAGCACCTTCAACCCTGAAGTAATGTGCATGTTGTGCACAGCTTTTGTGTCTTTTTCACTGTTGTAAAAACATTATTATCATGATTCAATACTTAAATGACAAACGACACATCATTTCAGGTAGGGTTTTGGAGTTAAAGAAAGAGAAGCGTTCCAGTGTACCTACAGTGGTTTTCTCCAGACAGTTCAGTAGGTGGTGGTGTTGGCTCTCTAACAGAGAGGTGGACTTAGTCAGCTTCTGCTCATCCTCTTCTACATCCTTAGTAAGACACACACACACACACACGCACACACACGCACACACACGCACACACACACACACACACACGCACGCACACACGCACACACGCACACAAAATTGATGAATGTTGACAAATTACATTGTTGGTGTACTCATTAAAGCCTTTCACTCTGACAACAAAATTAATTTCGTCATCAGTAATCAAAAGTCAGACGTGGCTCTTTTGTTCTGCTTTGCGTCTTCCATTTTAAACTGGACTACCTTGGTTCGAGCGTGTGGATTTCACTCTCATTTCCGTTATTATCAGGAAGCCAACAATCCTTGCTGTTTGCTTTCAAATAACTTACTAGCCAATTAGTTACATAGTGGACCACATTCCTGCGTGGTGGGAATTGATCCTTCAACCTTGGCAAGTGGTTTGTTTATGATGATTGTCTCTATTCTGAATCTTTAGTACCATTAATACTGTAATTGCCTCTCGTTTGGTTCCTTGTATAAGTAGGGTGCAAATGAACTCCCCCTTTCAGTTTATTGAACTAATACAAGTCTAAAACTGTGTTGTTGCCAGCTCTCTTACTTAATCATCTAAGTAGGTATCACTGAGCGTCATGTGATGCTCCAGGCAGCTGAACAGTTATTGATGTATGAAGCTTCAGAAAGTGTAAAAAAAAACAGTTCAGTTGAGAATAACAGAAACTGATGGAACTATTTTCTTTTTGGTAGTTCTCCAAACAAGATTTGGTTCCAAAGCTCCAGCTCCAATACGACTTTGTTTCAAAGTAATCACAATTGCCAAAAAACAGAAAAACAGAAAACAAATTAATTCCCTCCCTACAGCGCACATTGTTACTCAAAGGATTTGTGAGGGTGATGATCCAGCCCAAGGACTCTCATTCAGACACATGAACAATGTAGTGATGTGGGCACAACAAAACTACGCTTTCTGATGTCTCAATGAGTGGATCTGCCCTGTGGCAGATTTCCCTCGCAATTGTATAGCTAGAGACTGAGAACTGTGTCAAGGATCAAGGTTATTGTCATGTAACATAAGATGCTGAATGGATACAATCCATCTGGAATGTTAATACGTTTTTCTTAAGGTCTTGTCTTATATCTTAAGTGAAGAGAGGAAGTCCGTTTACTCAACTACTGATGGAGAATGACTGGTTCTTTAATTTCTCCCAATGTTGTGAGTATAATACGGTGATGTGGATAACATTTGTTATGGTATATGTAATTATTTACTTCATTATAGATATAAATTGCGACAGACCCATTTCTGAAAATTATCATAAGTAGATGCTTGTGCCAAATGTGAAGAAATTCCCTCAAGGCGTTCCTGAGATATCACGTTCAAGGGAATGGACCGGATGTATGCCCTTACAGATTGTTGGCATACAAATCTGCCGTGTGGCCAGGGATCGGGTCTTAACCACTGGAGCATATCGTCACTCTAAAGTGAAAAGTGTGAATTAAAAAGCACCTAAAGGGATAAAGCTGTATGGTCTTTCTATGCAAGGTTATAATAAAACTTGACAGGATTATCAATAAATCACCCTCTATGCTAATGAGCCTGTGATTTGGGTAACAAATAAATGTCAGAAAATTAAAAAGCCTTTGGGTGAAACTGAAAAAGACCAGCAAACTAGAACTTCTAATTCAACTATAGATTGTGAGAGAACCAGTCATTCTGTCATATATCCCCACTCAGTCCCACCCAGACCCACGCAGCGCTACTGACTGACTGACAGCAGTGACACCACCGTAATTTGATGCGGTAGGACTCTGGCAGCCTCATCACACACACGCAGAGGCATGTGGGTCGCTCAGCACTCACAGATGGCATTTATATGATAATTCTAACCACTTCCAGACACCCATGAGCTTTCACACTGGACTCGATTAGATCCAAATGCATTTTAGTAACCATCTGCAAGGAGGGGAGTGCACTGAAAGCACACACAGAGTGATGGACTAGATGGAAGGGATATAGGCAATTTGCTCATACATTACCAAAGATTTTTTATTCCATGGTGATGACGAGTTATAAATAAAAAGGGTTGAGTAAAAGTGGAGGAGAACATGGTGGTGGATGCTTACTTTAAAAAGTAGACAGTTGGTTGATGTCTGCAAGTGGAGATAAAGAGAAGTACATGTAAATTGAATGAATAACTGTTTGGTAAGAAACACACTTATTTGCTTTCTTCTAGAGAGTTAGATGAGAAGATCAATACTTCGTGTCTGTGTGTGAACTTCAGTATGGAGCTAGCTCCAGGTGATAATTAGCTTGGCTTTTCCAGAGTTAAAAAATACCCAAAAGTTAATCCGGGCTAGCTGTTTCTCCCCGTTTCCAGTCTGTAAACTAATTTAAGCTTATTGCCTAGCTTTGGTCCTGTACTAGGGCTGAGTGATTTGGAAAAAGTATCTCATTGCAATTATTTTAACTGATATTGCAATTGCAATATGATTCACCATATTGGAGGGAATGGTCTTTTTTGTTTTCATTAATATCAAAATGATGATGATCTGTACCAAACAAAGATTTTTTTCTGTCTGTCCAAAGAGACAGACATTTCCCTCAGGAGAAGTTAGGGACCAGAAACAAAGCTAAAAGTAGAGTGAATATACATTACGTTTTCCAAGTGGTCAGAAACATGACTTTTAAATGAATGCTCATGTTGCTGTGTGTCGGCTGGACGTGTCTATATGCAGCCGTTGGCTCGCAACTTCATCAACGGTTGTTTACAACTTATTTCAGCTGCCCCTGAGTCGCCACAAAATACTGCAGGCTTAAGGTACAAGAACATAACACTGCAGTTGTCTATACTGTAATCATAGAGGAGGGAAGATAAAAACATTATGTACCTTTTGTGGGAACAGGAGTTTGGGTGAGTTTAATTACTCCGCTGCCTCACTGTTCACCGCTGCAGTTTGAAATTTGCAGAAGCATCTTTTTTAAATGCACTAACTATCTAATTATCACCAAGAGCGACACAATAACCATGAAAAGTAAAACAACCTCTGCTGTCTGACTTTGCCAGTTTTACAGAAGTGGATGAAATAAAGTCTAAGACTAAAAGACAACCAAGAAAAGTACTTTGTGTGATCTTTGGCATAACTCCTCTGCTATCACTCCTGCCCCGTATAACACCAGAATGTAATGACTCCAACTTCTGTTGCTCTTTTATAACTTCTAAATTACTTCTAAATTGTTCTTTGCTTAATTACAGCAGTAATTGTCACTTTGTGTGTGTGTGTGTGTGTGTGTGTGTGTGTGTGGATGCTGTGTACTGCAGATGTGAAGTTGCTGCTTCTAAGCTCTTGAGTTGCAGTGAACTGAAATAATTAGTCAAAGGGTGTTTGACAAGGAACACTATGATTAATCTCTCACACTGAATTATACGTATGCACGTCATTTTAAAATTTGATTAAAATCATCGCGCCCACTTTGTTGTTCTTAGCGTTCAGGTCAGAGGTCGTTCTCACCGTCAGCTCCAGGAGTTCGTTGAGCAGTCCGTTGCGTTTGCTGTGGAGGAAGGCGTTGGCGCTGCCGGATTTGGATATTCTTATCCTGGCCAGTCTGGCTTTCTGGGCGTGGGAAGAAGAAGAGGTCACAGCATCAGACAGGGTGGGTGGGAGGTCACAGAAGATGACTAATGTAGTATTAAATGGTGAGAAACTGCCAACTCATCAACCAAGCTCGGTATTAATTGAGAACAGTATAATGTATGAGAACAAAACTCGATAGATGACATTTTTCTTTAACATACACTACATGGTCAAAAGTATGTAGACAGTGGCAACTATTTAAATGATCAGTTTGTCTTATTATAAGGGATTTTTCAAGCAAAAGCATGTATATTATAAAACCATATTAACAGTCTTGCTTTTAGACTGACGGTCGCACATACACACACACGACGTTTGATGGATACCAATTTCTTTCTCTTTTTTCTGACATTTCTTAAAAGAAACAACTAATTGATAAATTGTCAAAAAGACTAATCATGAATTTAATAATTAGCTATAGCCCTTATGAGGACAGGGCTGTGCACATCCTTTTTGCCAGATATAGTGTTGAACGAACAAAAGTAGATTTTCCAATAAAAACTCACTGAAACAAAAGCAGATGAATCTCACATAATGATTTAATATTGTTTTTTGGGACTGTTTTTTTACTGAATGATGCTGTGTTGTTCTCAATTACCATTAATTTATATCCACTACAGTAAAGCCAACAACCACTTTGTGGAAGCTAATGAGAATCCAAATGAAGAATGCCTCTTGGAAGCAGCAAATCTTTTTTTGTTGTGTTTGAGCCTTCAAATGTCGGGTAATGAAGATTCAACCTAAACCACAAATTATAGGGAAAAAACCCCAGCAGAACAAAGCAAAGCCCACCTGCTGATGTAGTCTGTCTGAAACTGAGTTACAACTAATGGACGATTTACTGCATTAGTGATGATTCTGCCCATAAGAGGCTGGCGAGTTTACAACAATGCACCTGTTTGCTGAACATAAAATTGTGTTAAATTTGGAGAAAGCCTGTTTCCCAGATCCTCTTTGTCTACATTGTAGCATAGCAAAAAAGATAAATGTGATAACCCCTCCAACAGATAGATGTGATTACTTAACAGAGAGCCAGGCAGGAAATGAGAGAGAAATCGGATTAGGAATTTCTTGAAATGAAGAGGATATTAGGACGACGGTATACGATATACAGCTGCCTCAAGTGCTTCTGGACACATAGGGTGAGAGATTTCTTTAACCTTGTCCTGCTGCTCTATCTCTCCCTGATAAATGCATTTCAGAAACAGGAGACAGGAGGAGCAATATCTGCTTCCTAGACCTGAATCAGAAGTAATGGAATTACTTCAGAAATTGTCCGTTAGACTCTAGATACCTTTGAAGGTGCGAGGAATGCTGGAGACTCAGATGTAATGATAATGATTCTTTCTCTACGTGCACAGTATGTCAAATGGAGAGAAAGAGGGGTAAAAAAAAAAAAGAGAAAACCGTTAACTTCTTCTTTCTACGCAGCTTCAGCTAAAGCGTGAATGAATTTGAAAGGGAAAGCGCTGTCGTTGACTGTCTGCATTTCTCATTGATCAAAAGCTCGACTTGACACAAGAAAAGAAAAAAAATATGAAAGAATAACTAACTCTGATCCTATTGATGTGGCGATGAGTATTTCATCTTCTCTGATGGTCCGTTGAGCCTAAATGGTTGTCGAAGGAATCTTTACTCGGAGATGATGAAATTCTGAATTTGTTTAGAGTCCAGAGGTCTGAGCAAGTCAAGTTTGGAGAAGTCTTTGAGACACAAGTTTGAAGTCTAATACCGAGCAAAGTCCATGTCATCATCAAGTCTCATGTTAAGAATTAAAGGATATGTCTGGTGTTTAATATTTTTCTTTTCTGTCAAAATTTTTACGATGGGTTAGTTTGTCCTTCTCAATGCTTTATGACTTGTCCCACCTTGCTGTAGCTCTCACCCCAAGCCCATATGTTCCAACTGAAGAGTGATTTTGTATTGCATTTAAATAAAATCAGTGCAGCGGAGTCAAGAATGTCCCTACTTTTAATCCCTGATGTGGGTTTAGCTCCAAAGATCCTGGATCATACATTTCCAATATCATCTTTAAGATAGCCTTCCTTCCTGGTAAGTGCTTGGTAAGTTTCTTCATCTATCAAATACTGTTACAAATGTGTAGTCGCCCCGCCCCAACCCTGATGACGTCGTTATTTTCTCAGACCTTAAAAAGTTCCCCCCACCCTCCACCAATGGCTAAAAGACATAATACAACTCTCTTCAGTAGCTGATTAGATGAGTAATCTGACCTTTGTGAGTCACCTTTTTAAATCAGGGTATGAAAAGGCTAAATCATTTCTTTAAACAGCTGGGCACTGTATTTTATAGCAATCGTAACCCAAGCAGGAGTAAAGCGCATTACTGGGCTAGTGAGTATTCACGGCAGCAGGATGGTGTCTGTGGCGTTGACTACAATAAACTACAGTGCCTATGATCATAGTAATCATAGTCATGAAGGAACATTTCACCAAGTTCAACTATATGTGTTCCATTGATGCGTTTCTGGGCAACAATTGAGAGTGATGAGGAAGTTTTTTTTTTGCTGGAGAACGTCTTTGAGGTAAATTACAGTCTGTTTAGAGACGGGCCTAATGGATCTCCTCGACACTGTTCAAAGCCCGGTGATGATGGAGTCTTGTGATTTTACCTTTTTATTTTATCTGTGGTCTTGTTTGACCGAGAAAATCAAGCCTACTTGCTCCAACATTACCACTCAGTCCAACAGTCAGACAGCCAAACTACAGCAGTCCACTGAAAAAGGTATGAAATGTTCAGCTTGCAGACAAGTGAGCCTTGAAACTGCCGCATACAGAGACATTTTCCTTTTTTCCTCTCTCCTTTACCCCAATCAGCCTCTCTCCAACCAACTTTCCTCCTTTGCTTTCTCTGACCGTCTCCATTGTGTTCTCTCTCTGCTTTTTACTTCATGTCCGACCTCCTCTCTTTCCTCATTTTCTCCTGTCATCCTGTTTTGCCCTCACGTCTCCGGTCTTTTTTATTTTCTTCGACATCCTGCCATCTCTCAGTGCAGCTCCACTTGACTTCGCTCTCCCATTACCGGTGTGACCTCAGTCCATTTACTGCCTCGACGTTCACGACACTCTGACGGCGACTATGCTGCACCGCTTTGTTGCGCAGTGATAAAAAAGAAACCTGTCTTCTTCTTCTGGGGAAGTTTTCTTTTTGAAAACCTCAGGGAATTAGGCATATTAGTATCAGGGGTTGTTTCACAAACTAGTTATGCCATCTGTGGGTGACTGAACATGAAGAGGAGACAGTGCAGTCTACACTGAGGCCCACATACACACTATACAGTAGTTAGTATGGAACGAATATCACTAAATCCAATTTAGATTCTCTACTTTCTATTTTCTGACTGTGAAGCTACAATGGGTACATGAGAAGACCTTTTTGTAAAGTCAAATCCCCAGATGACTTCATAATTGTAATGGGAGCCTGGAGCAGCCTGTTGTTAGAGAAGAATGAAGACGAATGAGACCTAGAGAGAAAGGTAAGGCCAGGAGAGATGGCGTAATAGGGAGAGCGAATGAACAGGGTTCATATTTTATTTTATATAAATATATAAATACCGTATATCCTACTTTTCCTCCTCTTTCTGTTCTCAGACATTGGGGAAAACACGTGGCACATGTGGCTATAAAAGTGGTTTTATGTGAAGTGGTAAATAAAATTGCTCACAGGTGCATGGTAAATGTGTTGGTGACTTGCTAACCTTTTACATAAATGCAAGATAAGAACAGGCAATTACCCAAACCAATCCAGCAAAGCAGCTCCTGCAGGCAGAACACCAGGTTTCCAATGTACCAACAACATCTACTTTCCGGGCGTGGAAAAACATTCTTACTGTGTAAGAAGATTACAGAGAATCTAGAAAAAAAAAGATGCACCTTTCTGTAGTTTTTACTGCTTTTGTATTTTAGATTTCATATATTTGTATGCATGAAAGAAATCTTTTGGATGAATAAAGTTTACCTTTAGGTATATATGGTTTTCTGAAAAAGAAAAAGAGTAATTCTGTCTGTCCGTCCGTCCATCTTTCTATCTATGTCATTGCTAAGAAATTATTAAAAAAAAACAATTCTAGTACTGGGGTTCACAGTTAATTATATACTTTGGAAACAGCAGTTGAGAAAACAATCTTGCAACAAGGTTGATCCTGTAACTGTAACTTTAGCTTTCAATTATAGACGTTATAATTTTGTTTTGCTTACTTCTTGACCACCTTGGCTTAAAAGCTGTCGCTGCTGTTTCCAAGGTCAAAAATGAACTTTGAATTTTTAGCATTTAAAGCAGCAATAGCTCTGAAGCGTCTTTCAGCTGTAAAAAAAAAGAAAATACAGCATGCAGCTCTACCGTTCTGGTTCTCTCTCACCGCTCTTAGTGTTTGTTTTGGCATAAACAGAGCTTTTCTTTTTCTGAAAACAGATGGCTAAAAAACCCACGGTACTCTGCCTGCACAGCACCAAACTAACTGACAAAGTTTACTAATCTGTTCCAGTAAATGCTATTCTCTGATTCACTCTCTGCCCAATCCATTTACTTTACTGATTCAAAGAAGAATACCAGGGATTAGTGCTAGTCTATATTAGTTAGTTTGCAAGACATCAGGCCAATGTTGGTCTTAAACATTTTGAAACGTCAGTGATTTTCATTTCTGGCCCCCCATGACTGCAGCAAAGAAAAGCTGCATTCAAATGTAATTTATTTTAAATTTTCATTTAACATCGCAATGTTTTTTTTGAATTAATCCCTCACTTAAAGTAAACTGTGTATCCCAGAGTTTCTCCTCACTAATTTAATGTGGCAGATAAACCAGAGGAGACACTAACTCTAAAAGAAACTTCATTAGAATGAGTTTTACGGAGGAGTTTTACTTTCCCTTTGTAGTCTAAAACATATTTAACAAATACTGTTAAAATTAGGAAATTTAAACATTTCCATCAGGGGAAATCTTAAGATCCATATAAAACAATAGTTTGTACACAATTACAGAGCGCTAAATAACCACCAGAAATACTGCTAGAGTGAAGATTCACTGTTTGTTTGTTGCTGTTGAATCACTTCAACTCAAGAAATGTATCTGTATTTGAATATTAGAACATCTGTGTGGCTGATTGATCAGCAATTAAATAATGTTCTTCTGGATCATGAAATATTTGGTAGATGATGAGTCACAAAAATAAACAGCTTCCTGAGATACTATTCAGACAGATGTCTGTCCTCCCAGCATTTTCGGCCTCTCCTGCTGTCAGTAGTTGTTGCTAGGCAACAGTTCATTCATGCCCACATACAAATTATATTAAAACACTATTCAATAGTCAATGAAGAGGTAATGAGTACATGTTTCAAAAGCATCTTGGAACAATTTCTGTAGAAATCTTATTTGCCCACATTTTCTGGTCCTTTCCTGTTTTGAAAATGTATTGGAAAAATATTTTTACAGAAGATGATGAGGGAGGTAGAGGAGTGATGGAACAAGTGAGAAAAATACGTCATCCCTGCAGCACTCTATTATTTTTGATTGAATAAGAAGATGGGGTGTGTCCTTATTGTTTCTTTCTTTCCCATTTATCTTCGTTGTGTCACGATCATGCCTCACATCTTAGAACAAATACAATAATAAGAAAAACATTATTGTATGTTATATTATTATTTGCAGTGTGTTTTTCACTGTTTTTTTTTTAGGTGATTACCTGAATAATACGGTTAAATAAAATGTTTTTAGTGAATTATCCACAATTTACATACATCACTATCGTGACCTCTTTTATTTTATTTCCTTCTTATTTTTGCCAATTGAAAGCAATATATTAATGAGAAAACCAAACACATAGGATTTTCATATCGCTATGGATTCAAACCAGACTTTTCCCTGCTCAATTAGCTATCAGCAGCTGCTCTCTAACTTAATAGCTCTCTTATCTAGCCCCGCAGAAAGGTCAAGCCCACTGGGTGAGTGTAGTAAGTGGATAGCGAACATTTAGTACTAGGATTTAAAGTGCGCGTTTGAGAAAGATAGAGATAGGGAGTGTGTGCATATGTGGAAGGACATTAAATAATGTAGTTCTGAAGGCCAAAAAAATGGCCTTTGTGTGTGTGTGTGTGATGGTTTTGAAAAATGCGGGTTGATGTAGGTTGAAGGACAGATTTACAACGCAGACGTACAACTCAATTGGGATCAATTCTTTTCAGCATCACCTTTTTTTAAGTTTGTAAAATGTTTCATCTGTCTTTCTGATAAAAAGCAAACTATCATTCATCAAGATGTTTTAAACTCTCTCATTGTTTTCTTTTATTATCTGAATATATAATTGTGTGTATATATAAATATATATATATATAAATATATATATATATATATATATATATGTATATATATATATACATACATACACACAATATTTATAAAAAAGACCTTCAAACGGAATTTCAGGATTAACGTTTGGTATCCAACGACCCAGCACATTTTATTCAACATTCAACATTTTATTCAACACGTCGACCTGCCATTTATTCTCCCTCCATAACGTGATAATAATATCTAATAATCCTGTGGCCTTTTGGAAATCAAAAGCGTGACATTTTTTTTTGTCAAAGTGCACACACTTCAACTAAACAACACTTATTGAGTCTCACTGCTGCAGCAGAAGTGGATGAAATAAAGACACTGACTTTTACCTTCTGAGCACGGCGTTTGTCCGCTCTCTGGTTCTGGTGGTAGATGCGACTGAAGTTAGAGACGATAACTGGGACTGGCAGAGCGATCACCAGCACGCCACTCAAGGAGCAGATGGAGCCGAAGATCTTCCCGGCGATCGTCTTTGGCACCATGTCTCCGTACCTAGAAATGAGACAGATTAGGTTTGACAAAGTGCTGAAATAGATACACGGCGTTGACTTGATACACAAGGTATGTTTCCATCCACGTGTGTTCATGGCCATTTTCAATTCGAGCGTGAAAAAACGTCGTGGAAATGCAAGAGAAAAAGTCTCTGCATGTTGGATGAGGCAGAAAAGCTGGCATATCAAAAAATAGATGATAGTTTTAGAATACACCTCAACATAAGACATACTGTGGACAAAGCATTTCTATCCTGCTGCATGCCACTCGTCAGAAAGGTCAAAAAAATAAAGAATAATCAGAAGGGACTAATTAATTTCCGTCATGTATCAAAGCATCAAACCTACTGGTGCTCAATTAAATATGTAATCTTGTCACATCCTCACATATGAGAACATAATGACAAATTAGTTGCTTTAAAAGAACAATGCAGAGCTCTATTGCCATACACCACGAGCAAGGTTGAATTATTCCAACAGGTCTCATAAATATTTCCCTCATATGACTTTGGCAGAGAGCACTTTATTTTTGAGCAATATGTTTACTTTGTGTCATTTTATTTTTATATGTTTTTGCCAATAATCCCACCGCACATGCACTGTATTTAATGAGCACAAAAAAAAACCCACCCACTGTGAGACACTACACCTGTCAGTGAGTAAGTACTCAATTTCAATGTCCTGCTTACTATAAAGTTAAACCTGCATTAAGTGATTTTTTTGGGGGCTGTTTGGTGGCAGCTGAAACAAGCTGTAAACACATTACAGACATCACATTTTGTTAATCCAAAAATATAATTAAACCAGCTTTAACTCTTACATCTCTTTGAAAAGCATACCAGTGAATGGCATTTTAACCACATTTTAACTCCTGTTGTTCACAGCTTCCTTCGGGCGTCCGATAATTCGATTACACAGGTGACTGGCTGCTTTAACAGGTGGACAGAGGTACAGAGATAGGGCCACTGCTATCTTTGAAGCTCAGACTGGGCATTAAAAAAGCCATGCCAGTGGGATCCAGGGCCAGGAAGAAGCCAAGGTTGACGCGCTGGCCAAAGCTGTGAGCCATGATGGAGTTTAGTGGAACAAATTGATTTTTAAATATAGACTTCCCGGACGAGCTTGTAAGCAGGTGGGAAATGACATTGAAGTTCTCTCCTGGAGAGGCCACTGACATCGAGTTTGAGTAGTGTGATGTGAAGCAATGGGAAACAATTTTTGCTGGTGCTTGAGCTGTACCATCTTGAGGAAAAGACAGAGTAATTAGATCAGCATTTCACCGAGGTTGAGTGCTTTGGGACTGGTTCGGCTCCTCCCAAAACAGTGGTGAAAAACCAGTAGCAAATGTCAGGAGTTTTGATTAAAACCAAATTATGACTGGTCTTTTAACTGCATGCCAAATTAATCAGAGCACAGAAGGCCAAATTGCTCATAAGTTACCATATGACCAGTTGCTCATGAGCAACTACTTAAAAAAACTGAGACCGGCACAGTTCTCAGAAAACACACCGGGACAGAGGACGTTAATGATGATGAATGACTAATGTTTGAAATTTTAGCAGAGGTGCTCATAATTCTGCAGCGGCACACTTGAATATCAACCTGGACAGCCAGGTGGTTTGTGACACACAACCATCTGAGAAGCTGAGAAGCGTAAATTGTTTGAACAGGCACTTTCAAAAACACATGTGGCAGGTGATTTGATGAACCACTTGTCAATCAAACTTCAACAAACTGAATTGGGATTAGAGCAAAAACATCAAAAGACTTCAGTGGCGTTTCTTTGGTCTTCTTCCAATGAAAGAATACTACATTTCTGATATAACTGATGCATCCACGCTAATCTCTTCAACAGACTCCTGTCGGTGTCTTCTCGTACACACCTAAACCGCGCCCGTAGCTGCCAGTAGCTCCTCCCACGACGCCGATGGGCCCGTGCTCTTTTCTGTGATTTGTGAAAACCTTGACATCAAGGTAGCCTGAATATCGGTGAAACACTGAGCAGGATGAGTGGATATTCTGCATACAACACTGTTCTAGTAACCACAGTCCTCGACAGACCATTATCCTCAAGGGCCACTTTAAAAAAACAAAAACGGATCGAGCACAGAGGTTTGATTTCGATCCTCAAAGTTTCTGTAAAACACTTGCTCTTGTTCAGAGGGCTCATTTTTCCTCTTCCTCTCTGGCTGTTTGGCCTCGTTGGCTCCTCTGTATTTCCTCTCCACTGCGTTCTCGACACAACGAGACTCTTGACAGGTAAGCCCCATGCACTGTTGACCACTGAGTCTCCTGAGGGCCGTTCTCTGCCCAGGCGTGGGTGGTTGCTAGCTTTCCACTTTTCAGACTGTTGGTTTTTTTTTTTTTTTTGTGGGGGGCCCAAAGCTCCTACTCTCCATGCTGAAAAGCGCTTTAATCGCTAGACTTACCTCCTGCTTACTAGCCACAAACTGAAGAGCTGGGGGATTATCACAAACCCAGCCTTCTGCTCTGCCTGAGCAAATATGCAGGAGAGGGAAGAACGTGATATTTCTCAAATCCATTTTTAAAATTACTTTTAAAAATGATTGTTCTTACAAAGTAGAGAGGAGCACAAATGATGCAGACCACAATTAGTGAAAAATGAGTTGAACAGATTATAAATTGAGACACTATTTTACTTTTTTTTCTATTTATGACGGACAACACATTAACTAATCCCACTGAAATAGTCCAACAAAAATGATACTTAAATCTACAAGTTGGAAACTTCCAAATACAATGTATCTTGCAGTAATAAAAATATTATATTCTCGTTTCTCTTCGTACACCAAACCCCTTTTTTTTTCCTGAGTAAAACTTCTTCCTATATTGTTTGAAAACACACAGCAGGCAGGCTGATTTGAACTGCAAGCACAGGAGGCAGAGGCAGAAATCTGACGGATTATTAACAAGCGATGGAGATTTGACCACAGGGCTTGTAGTTATTGTTGCCGAGTTCTGCTCCTGGCTGCCAGACAATCAGACAAATGATTTCACAGTTCTCTCTGCTCACTGTCTGTCAGCCGATGAGAGATGACATGCTCTAGGCTGTCTTTGACTGCTTTGTTTCAATAATGTGACACTTCATACCCACTATGATGTGTTAAACATCATTAGAACTGCGATACGGTGGAATATGCAAAACTTTGCTCTATGCTGTGAATAAGTTCTTCACAGCGTGCCGTAATTAAAGGAAATGGCCAGACAGCGAAACACTTAAATGCTTAAATGATGAATAGTTAGTTGTGATTTTTACTGAGGCAGCAAAAGAGGTCATTCAGGAGCTGGCCTTTCATTCACAGCAACCACTTTCTCTCATTATAACATTTTTATTTGAACTGCTGATGATTTGATTTGATTTGATTTGATTCTTATGTTAAAAAAATAATATGCCACCGCCTGAACCTTTGTACGATGCCACACAGATGCTACGCCATTCCACAAGATGCTGCATCAAATACGTGCAAGGCCACATTCCTGGTAGATTACTTAGTCACGTGAACACGGTATTTCTGCCGTTTAGCTGGAGATCATTAGGATAAAAGATAAAATAGCTGCTGCAACGATCATTTTCCAGAGTTTAATAGTAATGCACATATTTTAGTGCATCTGTTAATACTTTAACGGTTAAACCTAACTAGTCAATGTTGTTTAACTAAATTAACACATAAAATATAAAGTACTAAATAATTGGATGGAAATTAATAATGTGTATAAGAGTGAAATTAAAACCACATTTATGCAAGTCATTACAACAGTGTAAACTGAGTACGTTTGCAAACACCAAAAAAAATCGGAAGAGTATAAAAATAAAATGAGGAATTTGAAACAACTAGAGACCATCTTTCGGTGGGATCACACCACCGGTAACACCAAATCGTAAGAGTGGGCGTTCCCCATCCCCACATCCTACCCCCGTACATCCAGCACCCTTGCTTGCACACCAATATTCAAACACGGTCTTCATATGGACTCTCTGGTGCCAAAAATACACACATGACTCATCTGTTTAAATGGATTTTCTCATCTCTTCAATTAAATTTGTTTTGACTGATGTGTCATGGCCTTTAAGACTGTTCTGTATGTGGTACATGCAATTGTAATTGTGCCAAGCCAATCCTCTTACAACACCAGTGTGTCTTTTATCTATTTGTAGCATTTTATAGTGTTCTGTGGGACATTTCGGCTAATCCCATGACTGTATTTTGCATATAAACAGATCTATACATTACATTTGCATCAGTTTCACACAGCGGTGGGCAGCTGCAGTATGAAATGTCAAGAGTAAGAAACTTTCGCTTATTCAAATATTTAGGATTAATTAGGGAGTCAATGAGTTTGTGTATAAATAATGCCAAACACTTCAGGTCAGGAAGGCGCTTGTCTCCCAGATAGGCAAATTTAGTGAATGTTTGGTTTGCCTCGATGACAGGATAAAAGCTGTTAACCTTTTCAAATCAATACCCTGATGTGCTACCATGAGAAACAGGCAAGTATAGAGTGAATTAAGTACATAATGAATTATTCAGGAAAATCCTGAAAGAGTAGTTAAACGATGCAACAAGGCAAAGAACACAGCAGTGGGGCTATTTCGCCGGTAAATGGTCTTCTACAGGGATTCATTACTTTGCTTTTCCCATCTGCCACAGTTTGAACAAGAGGCCTAAGCGAGTGGAAAAATCAATTGTGAGGGAATTTATTCAGTCATGTGTTTTATCTTTTCCAATCTCTTGCTTTTTTTTGCTCTTCATTAAAAGAAACTCAGCTGTAGCTTCCGCAACACGGGAAAGGAACAGCGTGCTCTCGAGACATCTTTTAGGGGCTGCAAATAAAACAGAATTGACCTGGAGGTGCTGCATCAAGAAGGGAACGAAACCAAAGCAATCAATCTGGCTTAATAGTCTTACATTGTTACAGCTGTGATGAAGAACATTATAAACTTTTATCAGGAGAGCAGCTAAAGGACAAAACTATTTTTTTTTAATCATAGAAGGACCTATTCTTGCTCTCACAGGTGAAGAGCTCACACTCTAATTTGTCATTTTTATTTATTTCTTGAATATTGATCACCTGTGTGACCTGTAAATGCTCAGAAAACCCTTAATTGATTGACCAGAGTTACGGGTCATGTAAGTCATCAATCAACACACAAACACACACAGAAAATCTACACAGTGTGTCAAAAGCAGGTAGGATTCTGTCTGATAGGGTTTTGAATATGAACTCCCATTACGGAGGACATTTTCAGAAATCCCCAAAATTGAATTTCAGGATTGAAATGTCTCCATTAAGTTAACATATCTACATACTGTTCAGTGTTTTACTGTATGTGTACTCTATATGACTGTTAATGTTGTCCTGCCAGCTGTTAATGCTCCAGCTGAAGTGGGTCCCACAGCTGATTTAATGTTTCCTTGCACGGCAGCTGGATTCACGCGAGAATCGCTGAATAGACTACTGAAACCATTCTTTTAAAGCATTTGGAGGTCATAGCAAATTAATAAATCAGACGTTGACACTGGCGTGAAAGCTGAGCATTTTGAAAAGATTGGTGAAAAGAAAAGAAAAGTTAGAGAAAACAGCAAAAGAATCAGGAGTGTGAAGTGTGAGTGTTTTCACGAGTGACACCATGCTCTCCCAGATGGGGTGGGAGCTACGAGCATGCACAAAAGGCGTTTATGTCAAGCGGCAAACCTCTGGCACTAAGAAATTAAGCCAATGTGGACCGATAGGTGACGTCACGGAGACTACGTCCATTTTTAAACAAACAGTCTTCATGCTCAGTGCCTTGTTCATTGCAGTATGCTCCGAAACGCCAGGGGGCGTACTAAGAAAGTACAAAATACACCAAAGTATGGTGCTCGCGCCCCATGTGCGCAGGGTGGGTGGCAAGGGCAAAGGATAAATTAAACAAAGCTTTAATCCAAATGTCCTTCGTCCTACTGGTGTCGTGAGAGTTATAATGAGGTTTAATTGATCTCGAAAAGCTAATTTAATTGGTTATTTATTCATAAAAGTTATAAACATCATATAGGAAAACATTTGGAAAATTGGGGATTTAGGTGAATGACTTCCACATGAATTTTTTTTTTAAGTATTGAAAATAGCCATTTGCTAATCAATGGAAGATCCATTTATGTCTTTAAAGGATTAACTAAAACACATTCATATGAATCTGGTAAGCAGCCAAATCCTGATTGCTTTTTGTCACAGGACGTTTGCTGTGTGACACTGCAGGTTAAATAGGAGATCTCTTTGCATGATGTTTATATAATCTGCCCTGAATCTAAATGGCTCTGCTTGTGCTACTAGAATCAGTGTTGGATAATCCCATTATAGATACAAGCGAAGAGTTTGTTTGAGTGCCTGGCGAAGTGGATTGGAATTCTCCAATCACCAAAACAAAGAGGCAGTGAGCGGACATTTGCGACCGTTTTTACCAAACAGAAATAATCCAATTTTTGGTTCAAATTTTAATTAAATGTGGGGCTGGGTATTTAAAAAAAAAAAAAATCATACCAGTACCAATATCAGCACCCTTAAAGTGATATCGACAGCAATACATACATACTTTTTTTCTCCACTTTATTTGATACGTATCATGTGAGAGTTTAGTAAAAATGCCATCACCACCACCGCATTTATTTTTATTAGTAAAGCCACACTTTTGAACATTTTGGTATTTGGTGGCATCTCTGCAGGCTGAACTGCCTCCTCTGTCAAATACACAGAGCTTGACTTCAGAATACAACAGACTGTGTAAAGCTTGTATCTGTCATGATAGTGGGACAATCACATCTCACATTAAGTCTAAGAATGCTTGCGGTGATTGGCTGCCAGCAAAACCCAGACAACTAGTCTTTTTTTTTCTAGATCTGGCAACAAAAAGTATTGACTGCAGGTATATTTTGACGAGAGAACTTTGGATAGTACATGGTGCTGGGTTATTTTGTGCGATACCTTAAAAGGTATTGAGTATCGATACCCAACCCTAATATAATTATAATTATTATTAATTTGGATTGTGTCTCATTTACTTGACCTTTTACTCTTCGTATTTTAATTGATCTTTATCTTATTTTTTTATTTTCTTAAAATACAGTCGGCAGTAAAAGTTGGGATTGCCGACATAAGACGATCTTGGGTTATAACTACATGGGTCTAATTTTTTTAGTTTTTGCAATAATTTCAACCTATTATGAAAACAAGATACTGGGAAGATTGTAACATTTCTGAAATTTGACAGGGCAAGAAACATATGTAAAGTATAAAATAATTAATCTGAGGGTAAAATTTAGCGTGAGGTGAACTATTATGTTTGTAATAATCCATTACTGAACTGATACAACTGATGAGAGCAATGAGAGTGAATTAAAGCAGTGAACTACCTGAACGTTGTTAAAAATGATCCACAGAGCTGAGGGGAACTGCATAGTTGTGTGATTAATATCTGTAGGTTTATCACTACGAATGACCCCTTTTACATTACATCATTTGACCCATTGTTACCATAAAGATGATGGTAACAATGGGTCAGAGGGTGTTTAGAGGGATTGAAAAAGTACTTAGATCTTTCATTTAAGTAAAAGTACCTATAAAAGAAAGTATAAAACACTCCACTACGAGTAAGCTGTCTGACCTGAATGATAGTGTCACTGAAAGAGCTCAGCAATTAACTTGAGCACCATGCTAATGACACATTTTAATAAAATGAATACCCTCTACAGCTACAGTTGCATTATAAACCCAAAGTTGCTTAAGATCACAAAGTACACAAGCGCACACAGACTTATATTTTAAACATACATTTCTGTTATTAAGAGGGTATGAGAACTGCACAATTTGATTTAAAACATCTTGTTTCTTATGCAGGGTTTAACAGCAGTGACTAAATCTTATCAGAGTGCAAAGTCAAATGCTGCGTTTGATATTTCTGCTGAAAGCTGATGCTCAATTTAGAATTTGAGTGACAATAAAAATCACCTCATACACTTCCCTTTTTCTGCAAGTAAAGCAGCATTCAAAGGTCAAACACCTCCCTGCAGAACCGCCGTGGTTATGTGTGGTGCTCTGATGACTTTCTTAGAGAAACGCAGAAACCAATCTGCTCTACGAAACAAAGGCAACATGGCCTGACCATCTTTCCAGGGGGACTTCAAGGGTACACAACCTGCAGTATTGATATTTACACACAATCTCACCTTGTGTTTTCTACTGAAGGAAAGCAGGAGAATAAGAACGGAAACAAGGGGAAAGGAAGAACAAGAGGGAGGGGGGGAGGAGAAACAACCCGATGTCTGTTATTACACACAAAAGCTGTGGGATATTAGTTTGTGTGACCTGTTGCCACTGGAAAGAAAGCACCATCCATCATAACCTATGCTAGCTCCCGGTTAAATTAGAAGCTGGTCTCTCTTAAGAGAGAGACTTAACATCAAGGGCAAATAAACATTACACAGGTTAGAACATGACCTTAAGAACAGTGAGTTTATCTAAATAAAGCTGGTTTAACTGAGGTTAACTGTTGGCCAAAGGATGATGTATGAGAGAGCAACAGCTGCCTAATGGCAGAAAATAAAAACCTTTATTTACCCAGGTAAGGTTTCCACAAGCATGCATTGTCTTTTTTCAACTCACTTCTTAATATTCATACGACTACAGTGTAGCTGCAATCCGTTCTCATCCCAACTCGTTAAATACTGATAACTTTGTCACTTTATGGAGCGTAGGGTAGCACAGCAAGTCAAACTATGATGCTCCACTACGGTCACAATAAACACACGGTTAATGTTGTGAATTGCAACAAAAACACCTGCTTAGGTTTGTTGCAAGTCTTCACTCCACCGACGTTCATCCTACAGGTGGTATTTCCAGGGATTGAAAAAGTACTTAGATCTTTTATTTCAGTAAAAGTACCTATAAAAGAAAGTAAAAAACACTCCACTATGAGTAAATGTCTTGCATTCAAAATATTATTTCAGTAAAAGTACTAATCTTGCAGAAAAAATGCCCCTTTGACTTAAATCTAATGATTCACAAACAACCCCGACAAAAGGTCATAAAATACATTTTGGGGGGTTATGAGATGATTGATAGGAGGAAAAGACGAAAAACTTTGAACTTTGAATGAACTTTAAACTTATTTAAATAACGAAGTCAAATATCCAATATCTCACAAAAAAAGCAAAGAATAAAAAAATGAATACAGAGAGGAAATATCTCTTTGGTTGAACTGCTAACAACTCATCGATATTTGAAACATGACAAGGGGCCCAAACTAGACTTACTTTCTGTAAGGGGTCACAAGCAGAAAAGATTGGAAAATGGGATTGTAATCTTTGAAAATATGCAGTATTATATAAGCTTTATTATTATTTATTATTACTTTTAATCATTGCTCTCTGCACGCTTCTTCACAAATCTTTCTCTCCATGCTGTCAAGACAGGTTTCATCAACAATTTCAGCGACACAATCATCAGAAGTAATGAAGCATATTGTCCCGAGGATGTGACAGGAAATACATATTTGCTTTTTGCATTTCACCCGTCTGCAAGATCTAGCAGTGTTTGCAGCTCAAAGCAGCGCTGGGGCAGCAGAACATTCAGGAACAATTTAGTATCAGCGCTGAGCCAGGCAACAGAACCAGTATTGACGTTCTTTTATTGTGGTAAAAAGACTTCAATGGAACATTAAGCCTGCTAAACCTTAATAGTGAGTCAGTTGCAAACACAGCTATAAAACACAGCATTGTTCTATAGGCTTTAGTCTTATTTCTGGTCAACAGAGGATTTACAGTGTTGTATTTTATGACTGCAGTGAATGGCAGACGGAGTTATCCGGGATGAATAATTAACATTTCTGCGTGTTTGGAATGTTTCAAAATGATGAAACACTGCGTAAAAAATGACCAAATGTTTGCAAAGCCTCAGTAAGTGTGTTAATCAGGAGCTGATATATTTGAGAGAAAATCTTTTCTGCATAGAACGTCTTCACCTTGTTGATGATTCAGACACATTGTTAGTGGTCTCCTTTGTGGTCTCATCCAATTCAAATACACACTGCAGTATGATTACCCAGTTTACTTATTATCAATGTATACTAGGTATGAATATTTATGAATACCAGAGTATTATTAGTGTGAAGGCTAGAATTGGACAACCCTTTGTGTTACTGTGAAGCAAACTGCTGTTGTTGTACTGTTCAAAACACATTTTTCTTTAATATTCACATAAAAAAAACAGATACTACATTTTATAAAAATGGACTCTGGTTTTACGATGATCATTCATGAATACGGTTCATAGCTTTCCACCTTAAATGTCCTTATAGTCAGGAAGTATTCTCAGTGCTAAGTTATTGCAAACTTTACTTTCTAATTGAAGAATATGTGACATCTGGTGAGTCTAATGTTGGACAAGGGGAGTCATAATTTCAGTCAACAATTTAACCCACAACTAATTATTATTATGATATATTTTTTTTTATCTCTGCTTGAGTTCTGCTTCTCCTTCTCCTAGCCTTAATCTCCATCACCAGGGGTATCCAGTGGAAGGAGCTGTAGCTCTTGATCAATGGTTTGTGGATTTCTTCAACCATGATGTGATGGATTGCGTCGCAATTAGTAGTAAATCTGGGGAATTTGCCTCCTTTGTCCTTTTGGGGGCAAGGAAATGAAAACGTGACAATTAATAAGCAGGAAGTGCTGTCCTATTATTCCCTCCCTAATGGGCCAACTGGTAATTCTGTGATCGAGCTCCGTCACCTGGAGAACTGCACTGTGCAGAAACCAGATTAAATTGACATGATACCAAAGGACAGTTGGAGAGGCCATACCAGCCCACAGTCACACAAATTGCTTTGATAGTTAAGTATTCTGCATTAGCAATTGCGTTTTTTGGGAAGGCTGAATGCCAGCCAAAATGCCTGTGAGTGACATAACTTAATTAACTCGGTCTCTGTTTATGGTTTTTGCATGGAGCATTTGTCATATTAAGGGCCATCCCAAACCGGCTCTGTGGAGTGGAAATGGACAATAAAAAAAACAACAACATATATAAGTTTTTTTAATTCAGCCTCACAGACAATTCTTTTTAATGATGGTTTTACAATCACGGTTCAATCAATTCACTTTGGCCTTTTCTCAGCCAATTTGAAGACTTAAACCAACAACCTCCCAATTCTCTACTAGCCAGGCTGCGATGATACTCTTCAAAAGAACATCCTATTATCTACTGCTTTCGGGTCTCAAGGCAAAACGTTGTTGTGGCGTGTCTACGGACCAATTTTCAATTATCAAGCCTCTCTTTCAAAATACTATTCTTGTGCCACTACCAGAATGCCACTGTAGCTGCATTAATACAAGATAAACACAACACAGACGACTCATAGGGTAGAGAAGTATTGGCAGAAAAAAAGAAGAAAAAAAAAAGAGATGATGCGAGTCAGAGAGTAGAGACCTGTTATCCACCACAGATGGTCAACCAGACGCAGCTGATCACAAGCGAGTAAGACATGATTTACTGGATTATGGCCAGCTTTCTGGAGAAGACTCTCCAAACAGCTGGTCAATTACATTTCCTCTTCAAATTACAAGATTCTGAACAACAACCATGGATATTTAAGGGCCGTTTCAACAAACATAAACAGAGGATTAAAAAATGAAAGATATACTATTGTTTGTCTATTGTGATAGTAAAGGCAATAGACAGGCATTAGAGAGGCACATGGGACGTTTGCCTTCAGGGCTTTTTTTTTTTTTTTTACCAGAAAGGGTTTATTTGAACCCCAATTTTTTTCCTAAATCTAACTAAGAAGGCTTGTGGCCTAAACTTAAGATCTCTGGCAGAAAGCTCTGAAGGCAAACCTTTCACATGTCCATGCAAGGGTGCCATATTACTTCAGGCCAACCCCAGAAGTTAGCATAGCGCTGGTTCCCAAGACAAAAAGCCAAAGGGATTTTTTTCCCAATGAGTTTGGATTATTGCACACAATAAGCACGTTTATGATACTGATTGTTCAGCAACATAATCTTCACATAAGAACCCCACTTTTATGATTTTTTGAAGTGTGAATGCAATCGGCAGCAGTAAAAAGCTAATGTTAGGTTATACACAAACTACTGCATGAGAGGTATACAACGAGAATTTAGCCGAACTAGTCGGAATGATGACGTTTTGTAGTCTTATTTAGCCACTTCAAAATTCACAATAGGAATTTTTACTGACGTATTTTATATCGTAGAACGAAACGTTAAAATCTTAAGCTTGTGTTAACTACAAACCTTATTTCAGGCATCTAACCCACTGTATGGAGGACCAAAAGATGTGAACAGGTATATTGGCTGATTAAAACACACTATGCTGCAAAAGAAAAGTGTGTGTGCCAAAATGAGATAGATAGTAACTTTTCGGAAAATAAAACATCTGGTTTAGTGAGCAAGAAGAGTTTGTTTTTGCGGAGGTGTAAATTAGTGTCACTATTACCGATAGCAACATGAAGCATCATCCGCACAAAGCTTTGGTTTCACAAAACACACTCAATACATGAGACACAATAAAACAAACTTATTTATTTCACACCTCATTGACCTCCAGTTGGCAGAAAATATTCCTAACAGAAAGCAACTGCTGTTTGGATTTACATTTTTACTGTACAATCACATACCTTCATCAACCACCTTCCCACGAGTCTACCTTCTCTCAGGGTATATCCCTCCTCACGTCCAGCCCTCAATCAGCTGTCTCTCCATCAGGCTCTATTAGAGAGCGTGAGATGAGAACAGAAATGAAAAAGCTTTCTTTGGGATCTTTTTAAAAAGCCTCCTAAGTAGGTTACAGGAGAAAGTAGGCTAACAGGATGGCTCAGGAGACCCAAGGAGCTACTGTTGTATCACTCAAGAGGAGTGGCATCCCACTTCAGGAGTCCGCATGAAGAGATGCATACAAATGTGGCATTTGGGATGCAGCGTAATTGGCCTCACATGTATCCTGGAGCAAAGGGATTATTCTCTCTAAAGGGCAGTTGAAGGGAAATACCCTAAATAGAAACAACTTTGTCAGGATTTACAGCGAAAAAGACACTTTGGTATTCCAACAAGTGTGGGAAGCCAATGCTTATAAATCTTTTCTTTTGTGAATCTAAAAAGAAACATCTCTCAGACACCTAAAAAAACACAGCATTTAATTCCTGCTGTGGCTAATTTCTCCAATTAAATTTAATCATCATAATTAAATTATAATTAGGCATGAAATTTGTAATAGATAATTGTATTTCTGTGTGGGGCAGTAGATGCATGGTGTGATGTAGCAGGATTGCATGATAAATGTAATTTTACTCATCAGTAACCCATAGCTTTAATCACAGACTTTTCATTATTTCATTAGCATCCACCCAGGATGTAAAGAAGGGTGAAAAATACTAATTGTAAGTAATGAATGTGTCCTGTATCCTATAATCTTATACGCCTCGTGATGCAACAGTGCTGCTCACCTGCTTTTGGAATTCTTATGCATACCTTGCTCTGCGACTTAATTTGTTTGAGTGGAACAACTGGTTGGGTTGTTTGACTGAAATTTGGCTTTGAATATTCAAGCAGGCAGAATTTTAAATGATGAAAACTAAAACTGTGGCTTCATTTTTTGGACAGTAGAGATAGTCAGGACATTTTCTGTGAAACATAGATGGGTAAGACATGCAACGAAGAGACAAAAACAAGACTTTTTCTGGAAGGTGCCTCCAACATGTGTCTATGTTCAGGTGACAAAGACCTCTAGTGGCTGGAGGGGATTATGACAGTGAACCTTGTTTTTGTTATATTAAAATCATGACAATGATTGGTTCAGAACCATATGATTATTATCTTCACCACCACGACAAAGCTCCCCTGACCTTAATGTCGTAGTAATTTTGACCAAAACAAAATGTCTCCCTAACAAAGTACTTATTTCATGTTTTTGTCCCTAAACAGCAAACCTTGACCATAGCGTTGCCACTTCATAAAACCAATTTATTTCTCAGTGATTTGTAAGGGTTTTAAAAAGGCACAGAAAAATAATGTTGCTCTGCTGGTGATTAGAGGCAGCGAAGGTTTCACAGCCAGAATCAAACCAGCAGGGCTTTAGACTCCTTTAACTAGGCCACCATACACAAAACTAATGCTTTAAATTGGAATAACAAATTATGTGCTTTGCCCATCACGGATTTCTGATGCAATAACTTCAATGCATCTACCATTACCAATCATGTAATGGACAGTAATGGAAGCATAAACACAGATTCAACAACGTCATACAGACTTCAGTTTATTAGGTTGAGTATAAGCATTAAACATGTTGATACTACTTAAATGTATAATATGTATTACATCGGCTTCAAGTGGAACTAAAAATCATCTGTGATAAAGAAGAGGAAATGTTTCACAGTTCAAATGAAGTTAAACTCCGAGATTTAAATTGTAAATCAAGTCGCCAAACTTGTTAAAGACAGCTGACAGAAATGTAACTCTTTTAAGAGAAAAGTATCAAAGACCTGTTATTATACTGTTCTGTACATGCTGAATTTGAAAGCAATGAATGGAGATGTCATTGCCATGGTAACACTTACAAAAACAATGCTGGTAACAGTGCTGAAATACTATGACTTACCCAAATAAATATATGTATATATATTTTTTTCTCATCTATGACTGAAACTACACACATCTTGCAAGAAGTGGAACAACGGGAAAGGGTTAACTGTGTGATCTCCCCGTTTCCGTCTCCGTCTCTCTACTATCCGTCTTTTAAACAAATGTAGTACGAGGTATGATGAATCCTGTTGTTGAGAGACAACTGTTAAAAGAGTGTGCAGTGACCAAGCAAAGATTATGCCTTAGTAAAGTTGTCATTAGACTTTGAACAAGTTAACATGTATTTAACCAAAGTTTATGAAGCTATTAATCCAGATAAGACGTGAGTGCTGAGAGCCTGGATTTAGCAAATGGCTTGTTTAAGAAGCTTCTGTTTCACTTTACTAGGCACCTAAACAAAATTCAGCAAAACAGAGAAGAGGTCCTTTAATAAGATATCTTAATTAAAGTCTGGAGAAAAAGATAGAATCTAATTAAATGATAACAGTACAAGTTGTTCAGTTGTTCTTTTCACGAGAGACAAAAATAATGAGGGAACAGAAGTACAAGTCCACAAAGAAACGAGAGCATCATACTTGAACAGCGCCAAACAATGGTGGCTTTATAAACAAAACAGAATTATTCCTACTTCTTAAGACTCTTATTTAGGCACTGTTCCACTGGAATAAAACCAAAAGGAAACACACTTGTATGTAAGATTTGTTGTTGAAAAAAACAGAAGAAATCAGCTGGCTTTTGGGTCCACTAATGCAGTGAGAAAAGGGAAGAAAAGGAAGTATATTTTTTTTTCCGGCATGAATGCAAAATATCACTAAGTGATTTTCTTCCAAAGGGTCCACAAGGTCAAAAATGCATAAACAATGTTGCTGGGAATTTCATCATAAAGTCCACCTAAAGCATACTTTCTGAGTTATGTTGTATTTCAGTGATTTTTTGAGAGAAATGTCCAATAGTTTTCCACTAAATGAGTCATGAATTGGATGTGATATAAAAAACAAGTGGTTGAAAGATATTCAGATATCAGTATCTTTTACTGCTTAATGAGATGTTTGGGCATTGCACATGCGTATTTTAGCCAGGGTATGAACTCAATCTTTTTTGGTAAGTGTGGAACAAATTATTTTCATCACTGTGGCTTAATAAAGACATATGGAGCACCCCGCCCACAAGCATCCATTCAGCTCAATCACAACAGTAATGACTTTCTTTCCTCTGATGTTCCTAATTAAGGCATGAAGATCTTTTTCCCTTTTTGGTTCAGTAAATTGTGCACACGGGCTGATTGAACTCACACCAAGAGGGAAAAAAAAAAAAAAAAAAAAAAACAGGGACAGGGACAGGGCATCCGCTCCTTGCACAGCTCTTTTGAACATGAGCACCAAAGTGGTAACAGAATCCGTATCAGCAAACAACAAAAAAAAAAAGATATTTCCTCTCTTACACACCACAGAGGTAAAATGAGTTAAATATTCAGTATGTCTAAGTGATTTTTCTTCTTTTCTTTTAAGGTATTGAATTCTATGAGTGACATGGCGCAACAAAGCTCTCATTTACAGACCTCAATCTGGAGAACCAAATAGAGAAGAAATGTATCCGTGCCTCTTCAGTTTCAAAACCTGTATTTTCCACATTATTATCTCGGCCTATAGAATCATGTGATTGCTCAAGTGTCTGTGTGAGTGTGCATCTCTCTGTCTGTCCATGGCTAATCTTGTATTCTGTTGCAGTAAACTGCAGAATATACAGAGTGCTCATTTATGGCTGTATGCTCAAGGACCCCTCATGGTTGCAGTTATTCACACTTTCTCAAAATACTTTTTTTATTCTGTTTGATACTATCATTGATCGATTGCTGACTCCTCACTCACAACTCTTAACCGCAGGGGTCCGTACGTGAGACTCGGCTACATTGCCGAACCCCAGCCGTTGCTCTGCAGGCAGAGACAGCTATTCCCTACCTTTCTATTGGGCATCAACCTTGCGTTTAGCCTAAATAATTGTGTTCATTCAGTAAAACTATACAGCAGTGGTCGTTGCAGACACACCTGACGAAGATCTGCTCTCTGAGTGCACCTTTCTAGTATTTCCTATATTTTTTGTCCGCATACATTTTTTATTTGGAAACCCCTGGCATGTTTACAAATGTTGTACAAACTGGTAAACAAGGCATTTAATAACTCATATGAACTATTTGGACATGTTGTGTAGTATTAGCTGAATCTTTTGTTTGTGTGTGAGGATAAAAGAGAATGGGCTGCAGCAGATGCCTTGGTTCTCCTGGCCCCCCGCAGGATTTTGTCTCTTTGAAGAGGTGTTTGCTGTGAAACCTTGGGGTGTCAGCCCTTCAGCTTAGTGCCAGTCAGATAGGAGTGGCTTACTTCCTCTCATGCTTGTAAAATAAGGGTGTGGTCAGGCTAAAGTCTGTCACTGGGTGCATGTAGCAGTCAGGTAGAAAACTACAGCCAGGGTTGACCATTTATTACCCTTCAAACACTAATGCAGTCTAGTACAGCAACCTGCTATGAATCCTATCTTGATGAATGTTATAATGTTACATTTTTGTTGAAAATGTTTTAGGGAGGCGTCTGTTGAGTCAACATAATGGTCAATTTAGAGGCTTTATTTTTTGTGGTGCTATTGAATTGTATTATGTTTTACTGTTTTTCTAATATTTGTCAACCCCATGTAGGGTAGACATTATGTTACCATTTTACAGTTTTTTACTGTCCAATGAATGATTCTTGGCAAATAAAATCTAACAAATCTAGTTGCTGAAATATTTATTTGAAATATATGTAGAGTTTTGCATAACAGTTTATTGCTTTGAACATTTGTTTGAATATTTCATATGTTATTTTGAATAAATTCTGCATATCATATAATATTGCGATAAGGATTTTAACCATATCGCCCAGCCCTTTTTCTGTATTACTGAGGCTCTCTATGACTTAACTAGATATTTGTGTTAAATATCCACCTACCCATCTTCTTTTAATCTGGATCATGCCGTTTTTGTTCAGAATTGAGAAAACACGTCACTAGTGCAAGGACACACACAACCCTAAATCTTAACCACAGCTATCAATGCATATTAGTTTAGGTTAATCTTGTCTGATGCTTGAAATCTAATCCGATAAATTTCAAAAATATAATGTGGACAGACAGTTATAAAGGCTGAGAAAAAAACAAATTGAATTTTCCAGCAGTTGGAGCCCATTCTCAGATGGCTTTAACTGTAATGAAACATTTAAATGTATCAGATTAGACCATCTGAAATTCAATAGCTGCATTGTAACACTAAGCAATAAGGAGTGATTTTCATGACGGCAGTTTGAGCAGTGTAATATTTCACAGACAGGCTACTAAACTGAACCTGCACAGATGAGGTCAGTTGGCAGTGATAGCAGCAGACATTTCAAATCAGTAACAAAAGCATTAGCCAGCTAAATGGGAGGCAGAACAACTTCACCCCAGACAAGTATTTTGTTATGATGTCAGTTTCAGGTAATTCCAAGACTATTACCATCTGTTTGTGCTTGTCTCTCTGTGTTCTAGGCCTTTAAACAAACAATTTTTACTCTGCCGTTTCCCTGGGCAAACATCTGCTGAGCTGCGATAGGTTTTAAATATTAGGCAGCAAAGCTTCCCCAAGCTACCTAGAAGGGGCAGAATAAATTATATTTGACATTTTCCATTGGGGGTAATGATTTGGCGCCAGCAAAAAAAAAACATTGTTTATTTTCTTGTGTTATTTGCATACTAGTTGAGTTCCTTTTTTCCGCTCAGCTATATACGAGAAATGTGCATCTCCTATGAATGAATGAACACAAAATATAATTACAGTCTTGTGGCTTTCCTGCTGGAGTCCCTGTGATTTTCCCCATTTCTCTTGACTTTCTCACCTTGTATTTCATTTCACTCTCTTCATCCCCCAATCCCTCTCTCCCGGTGAGTCCCTCCACCTGCGAGCAGAAGTGTGAGCTACCCAACAAGGAAAGAAGATTTAAATTTGATCCACATGTGTTGAATAAAGATGGCTTCCTGCCTCTCTCGTTTTACTTTAGGTCTATATCCTTCTGTTTATTTAAATATTATATTATATATGGAAAATGCTTTTTTCTGCTAACATGCTTAACAGTTGTAATTAGATAGCTGTAAGTGCTTAGGAATAAAGAATGGGTAATGTTCAATGTTGCCTGATTTGACTGACGCTAAGTAGCCCAATCACACCTTCAAACCCACACTATTGTTAAAAAAGCACAAGCTTATACCGCTATGACTCGACGTAATGAATTAATAACTTAAATAGGAACGACATTTCAGCACCTACTGTATTTGGTTTTGTCTGTCATCGGTAAGGCTCTGTTTGTACTGAACTTGGTGCCCTGTATGTCTGAATCATAATAACCGGAGAAGGAAAGGGACCCGATTCACTGCTATATTCATTCATACCATTTCACAGGGGAAATCTACAAGAAACCATCCAAATGATACAAAAAAGTAAATTTTTTTTACTTTACAAACAAAAAGTAGCCAGTCATCATTTATAGATCTGTGTGTTCTAAACTCAGTGCCCTGTTTGTCTCAAGCAACATGCAATGCAATGCAATGCAATGCCATAGATTGAATCGTGTCAGAGGGAATATTTCATCATAATCAGACTGTGAATCTTAATAAACTTAATAAGCTCAGATCATCCTCTGCATCTTCCAATTGAAAAGAAAAGCTCATTTGAATTTGTCTTTCCAAATTTCATTTAGATGGAGCACAACAACAAATAATTAAATTCATCTTTTCACTAGACTTTAACAACTGAGTTTCCAAAATGGATCATATCAAAACACATCAATACATGTGTCTTTTGTTGGGAACCAAGTAATCAACAGTTTCTCCTGAATTTTCCTAGTTGAGAAAGCACTTACTAAATATATTTACTTGTACTTAGTATGACACACAAACAACATCACAGAGAATGCCAGGAGATGCTTCTACATGCAATAGATGAGGTCTATCATAACCTCCTGTATCAGCCTATGCAATACCTTTTCAGCCCTGAAGAATATATACTGTGTGTGTACTTATGCAAACATTAGTTATTATCCGTTTACAATGGTTAAATATTATAAGGGTCTAATCAGTCTCTCCAGAGTTTACACAGATAGTGAAATCAGTCCTTAAGGGTTTTAGTTTTAGTACATTTTGGAGCCACGCCATAATGTAAAGTAGGCTTATGCAACATGAGCTTTGTCAAATAAAATCAAAACAGCGCCTAGGCACACAATCACAATGAAGAGAAATGTACTTCAAATTATAAATCATACAGGTTAACATTTTATCCTTCTCTTTTAGGAAAACGCTAAAAGATTGATCTGTTTTTTTTCCACTCTCTCCCATTTCTCCTCTACTCTTCTCGCTATGAGTCACACAGTTGGTTTAGAGACCTGCGTTAACTTTGACAGTCTGTTATGTTACAAAAACTATCGCACATTATCTTTTTCGTCGAGCTTCACAAGATTTATACTTTCGGGGCCACTCTCAAAACATTCGGGGCTTCAGCTCTGGCAAAATGACCTGGCGACGGCGACATAGAAGAGCGGAGGCCTATGTGCCGGGGCTGAGCCTTGGACAACCCCATATCATATCCAATAATCTCATTATGTAGAGGTCACACATCACGATGTGTTTTGCAGGCTGCTGTTTAGGTCCTGGCATCTGTAGGAATACAGACAAGGAGAGGCGGATACAAACGTGATGGAGATCCATAAACGAGGAAGGCCATAGGGATGGATAAGACCTCCTTGATGCTTCCAGTGAGGTTGTTATGAATTAAGATATAGTGGGGCAAATATGTATTCAATATGTCAACTTTTGTTTTTCATTAAACATTCTTCCAATGTAGCTATTGATATGAAATTTAACCAGAAAATAGCATTATCTCAATAAAACTTAGGTGTGAATCTTCACTGCGCCTTACATTTCAATTAGGATGTACCTGTCAACGGTTAGCGTGTACAAAGATTCTCAATGCATCTCAATGTATCGCATCCTCAATTTTTTACATTGCTGCACATGGCTACTTTTTCATCAATTAATACAGATAGATAAATATGAACTCTCTTTTTATTTATTTAGAAAGTGGATTCAAAAACACTGAATGAATTAGTCTAGCGGCTAGCAGACGTGTCCTCACTCATGGCTCTTCTACTCTTACTTAGTTTAAGTCACTGCATCTCCCGACAGAACAACACCCCATTTCAATTTCAGCCTGCAAGCACGTTTTTTTGAGGTTTTACGTACGATTTCATCTGAGAATCGAGAAATATCCATAAAAAAATCCGCATTGGAATAACAGACAAAAAATATATTAAACACACTAACTGACATGTATTCATCACTTAATGGAGAAACCGTAGTTTGCAATAACATCTTCATGACGCTTCCTGTACAAAGAAACCAATCTCTCAGTTTTCAGGTGAGATTTTAGACAATTCTTACACGTAGACAATCTTTAGCCTTAAACTTGTATTCCGGAGGACCAACTGGTGAATCTTCATCTTCAGAAGTCAAAAGTCAAATTTAACGTCTGCACAATCCTCATTTCCATATGGATCATGGCGCTAAACAACTGCATTTATTCACCTACATTAACTTTAATTTCCAGCACTCACAGGAACAGCAGTGCTGGCCACTCAGTAGTTACTCTTTGTTGTGGTAATGATGGTCCCTGGGTGGAAATTAGAAAGTCAAAACCCACAAATATATATATATATATGTATATATATATATACGTATATACACATACGTATATATATATACGTGTATATATATAAATATATATACACGTATATATATATATATACGTATATATATATCTATATATATATATATAGATATCTATATATATATATTCAAATATGAATAGGTTGAAACTCTTGAAGACACTGTACTGTAGTTCTATAGTTCTGACGTACTTGGGAGAAGAAATAAAAAAAAAAAAAAATGTTGTGAAGTTTTGAAGTATGAAAGGTGACAAGGTTTCTGTTCTCGTCAATTGAGATCAGTTCTAACTCCCTGACAAGTTGTGAACTTGAGGGCAATGCAGGTGATGCTTTATGAAGAGATTGGGCGAACAGAAAAAGATGAGTATAAGACTGGATTTGATCAAATCAGTTCCTCAGTAGCTGGAGGCGTGAGGAGATGAGATGATAGGAATTACTAGCCAGGAAAGAAAAGTGGAACTTCTATGCATCTCAATGTATAAAAGAAAAAGGGGAAACGGTTGCGTGCGTGTATGCAAGGCTCTGCCCGGCTACAAAGAATAAAACAAAAGTAAACAAAAATCACACATTTTAGCACAGCAGTCAGAAATAAATTCTTATCGAACCTTTGAACCTCCATACTTACGCCACTTCTCTCTCCCATCATCCCCCTGCTTTGATCTCATATAGGCTGGGCTTGGTGAGAGAGAACATAACATGTTTCAGCTATTCAGAGCTCTCCACCCACTGCGCCCCACAGCAGGGGAGTCTACAGCCCAACTTACCCCCCAGACCCACTCAGACTTTGAGGATTCACTTCATGACCTTTCAAACTGACCTCAACCTTTAGCAACCAGCAGAAAAGCACAGGAGGACCAGCTCCCCGTTTCTCTGCATTTTCACTAAAGCCTCTATCAGTAAAACGTTTGTCAGTGCAGTCAATAAAAGCAGGGGGTTCGTCCTGGTCAGAATGTACTCTGCATTTAGACCACACAGACATAATAAACAAAGCTAAGAGTCTACATGGACAGCCATGCTAGCAGCTCTTGGAGACTGTACCTAGGTACAGCGGTGTTTTGAGCTAAATGTTGGCATGGCAAAATGCTCACAATTTACATGCTGACAATTAGCAGCAGCAGGCATAATGTTTACCATGTTTACCATCTTAGTTTAGCATGCTATACTTGGCTAATTAGCAACAAATGGTAGTGTTAGTACAGTTTAAGTTTAGATTTGCTAGAATTAGCCAAAAGGCTATTTTTTATCTGTAGTCCCTGGTTAAGCTTTCTAAAATAGGTCAAAACAGAAACAAGACGAGGGCATGCAGTTTAATAGCCTTCTTAAAATACAGCAGAACCAAAACAAAAAATATTAAAGGGTTGGTAAAGGGGACACAGTTGTTAAACGACATTTAACTTATACATATTAAAACAGACAAGAAGGATGTGATAGCAGCAGCACAAAAAAAGCTAAGCGCTGACATGTGTATATGCATTTATCCTCCTTTTGTTTTAATTGGTTACTGAAAGTTATATAAGTGTTCAGTCTGGAACCTTTTACATGTTTCTTTAACATGTGGGTTAACGGAGAGGTTGGAGTCAATTAAACGCCCAAGATCTTTGAACTCACCCACTCCTGCAACCGTGTCTAGGTGCAATGTATGTCTGTACAAAGGTTTATGGCAATATATCCAGTAATTGTGGAAATATTTCAGCCTGAACCAAAGTGGTCATTGGACCAACCGTCATCACCCGTAGACCATTAACCCAATTGTTGGTTCAGGTTGAACAACATTTTTCTGTTAAATGAAGGATTTCAAAAGAGGATAATTGCCTTTTTACAAATACACAAACACAGAGACACCCTATCCACCAGTGGAAATGACACAACGACACAATGACACTTAGCATTGTTGTAACACAGACAATGGCATCCAATAAAAGCATCTGAACTTTAAGTTGGTTCTCATCGGCTCTATTGAAAGGCAAGCAGCGACCACAGAAATCAAATAACTCAGTCAACCTTTGCACCACCACTCACGGGTACCGAGTGCAATTCACCTAGAACAAGGCCCTGTAATTTACAAATCACCTTTGTTTAGCTGTCTGGGGGCGTCTTTGGTGTCCATCTGTCAGTGACTGAAAGAGACGTTTGTTTACCGCCATCAAACTGAGCGAGCAGAAGCACTGCAGATTCCACAAATTACGAGCCACTTAGCTGCACCTTTCTCTCCATCGGGCAGGTGAAAAACTATGCAACTGCGATCAAGGCTCTATTTGACACAGAGAATGAGGAATGAATAGCTTATTTGTTAACAGAAATACTGTAAGTCGAAGGACACACAGAGGATGTAGAAGTAAAGGGGGCTTACATGGGTTTCGGATTTTTTGGTAAATTTGCATTCTTTAAATCTTTGAATCTAGAAAAAGGGAAAAGTGACATATAAATACAATTATCATTATAACTACACTAGTTTGCTTCAAGTAAAAAAAGAAAAAGCAGAGAGACAATAGCCTCTAAGACTTCTTGAAAACAATCAGTGCAGGCTTTGGATGGGAATGAACCTTGTGTGTGTGATGTGCCACGTTGGCCTTGGCTAATCAAATACTTGCAAGCGCACATTCCTGGTATTACTTTATAAGATGATTTTCCTCAGGAAAGATACAAAAATTGCCACTTAATAGCTTCCATACAAGGAAGCCCTTGCGTCAAGGCTTTTAAAAGACATTGTAGTAGTTTTTAATGTTCAGAAATGAATAATTTTAAAATATGATGGAAATAAGAGACTTGAGTTAACCTCGTCTTTTCTGTTCTATAAGAGCTAACAGGAGTCATTCTTCTCCAGGGTTCCTCACCAAGTATTGTTTGGCACTATTCTATTGCAAGCAACTTCAGATCAGATATTCTATAATATTATTCAGAAAGTCAGAAAAGACTGAATGATAGGTACACCCACACTGGTCATTTTCTATATTTGATCTCTGTTCATACCTATAGCTTCTGCATTTCCCTGACGCTCTTTTTGTTGTTATTATAAATACTTTAATATTTTTGCGAATGATCAGGTTTGGCTATTGGGTGAAGCAGAACATTATCTTTTAATAGTAATTACAGAGCAGCCTCACACATAGGACAAAAACACTGATTTAAAAATGTTGGAGTTCAGCCTGGCATATTCATTATTCAAAAACTGAGCATAAATTCCACTAGCCTGCAGGATACAGTATATTCTATCTCAGATTACACAGCATATCTGAGACTGTTATAGTATCTTTTTCAATTTCAAGCCATTAGGTGATTGGACACATTTGTCTTTATTGTTCAAAGTATGTGCCACTGTGCTTAGATATTAACTACATCAACGCAGAACTATAAACCTAATTCCTAATCCCTTGTGGAGTTTGTGATGAGTCGAGGCACTAGTTCTAAGCAGTCACGGGCGACAGCACATCGAGGCTCAGACCACATTGAACTCATGTGGACTCGAGAGTTCACGAAGGTCTCTGGAGGACCACTGAGCGGTGCGATCAGGCTCATCTGGCTCAGCCTCTGCCTGCAGCCCAGGGGACCCAAGCCTTGTGTTAGCACCATGTATGTACACCACAGAGTTAAAAATCACATTAACAGATGGCCTATTTGGCTGCAGCACTTTAATTAACACCAATGAGGCTTTTCGGTTTCCATTGAGTTTTTTTATGTTCCATCATCACTCCGTGAACTAAATTTCAGTATCTTTTGTTGTTATATGGGAGTTTCTTTTGCAGCGGCTTATGACTGATTCAAAATATGGCCCCTGAGATTGTATTTCTCTCTTTGACCTGATGGAATTGAGGATGAGCTTTGATTGGCTGCAACTGCACAGCCATGTCATAATGAAATTTAGGGCACATATGGCGTGTTATTATTTCATTTCTTACTGTCGGAAAGAGGGCAGAGGGACAATTGCATTGCAAAAAGCAAAGCATATTAGTACCAGCTACGAATCTATACATGCTTTATTTTGTATCAAAATCCTCATTATCGCAATAACACATTGTTTCTGAAATCACATGTAAAACAATATATCCAATTTTTCACAACATGTACTGTTTTATCATAAACAAATGATTTAAAGTCAACCTTTTGCAAGTTTCACAAATTAATCATAAAAAGGAGCTACTACTGAGCTGATAATTTCATCTGCAAATCCACACATCTATTGAAAGTTATTATTGGGTCATAATGACTATATTTTTGTTTTTTGGTAAGATTTTTAATAAAGTAAAGCATGTATTTCACCCGTCAACAGATTATTCAACATTCTTCAGACAGTCACTGATATTTAATTTTCCGTTCAAAGCATTGGATATTCAACATTGTCGCAGACGTCCTTAGTTAAACTGCATATCAAAACTAATAGTCTCCCTGATCACACCACACTTAATGTGGTCATAGTTTTGAAATATATTAGACTCTTTTCCTGTGGAGAGGGGGGAAAAAAAGGTAATTAATTTCATTGCATATACTGTATGCTAGTGTAAATACCAGTCATCTACAGTGGTCTATTATAAGTAGGTAAAATGGATTGCGAGCGTGAAATTTGCAGTCATATGGGGAGACCAACTAACGTTTCTATTAGTGAGGAGCCTGTACTCTGCTGCTACCAGAGACCAAGAGGAGGAACTAACTCCACAGCTACTAAAAATGATTTTGTCCTGGAGGATTCAACCCAGGTTGGCCTAAAAAACAACTTGTAAATAAATAAATTGTTCCATGTGCCCACGTTATTGTTATTATTGGGCTAATTAACTTTTGTTGTTAAAAAAAATGAAAACAGTCATTAGTTTTAAGCCCTGATTGCACTTTATTTCTCGTTTAATGCCATTAGGTTTTAAACGCCAAATGCACAGGTTATTTATTAATTTCTTTGTGAAAGAAAATTGAATTGGTGTTATGTTCGCCTGGAATTTGAACCATGAGGTTACAAACACCGCTATTCACTACAGTAACTAATTATATTCTGACTCAAACATTCAATTAACAACAGTATATTCACTGTTAAACCAAATGAAACAACACTGCAACAGTAAACCACACACATGTATTTAGCTAAGCCCAGATGGTCTCCGCTCATCTAAAGAAGTCTTTGAATGCAACACAGCTCAACTACCTGAAGGTCACAGAATGAATTCCTTCTGTTGGCCTTAACCGCTGAAGCTTTTTAGGATTGTGGCATCTTAAAAATGGCGATGCCTGGCTTTGGTCCTATTTCGTATTTATGTTGTGTGGTTGGAGCATTACTTAAAAGGCTGTGTTGTTGATATATGATTAAATGAATATATACACAGTATAACCAACTAATTGCATCAGAACTCTGCAGCAAAAACACTGTTAGGGAGCAAACTGCCCACAGGACGCCACCTGCACACGGAATCATTAACATTCATTAACATTAAAATCCTCCAGATCACTGTTATGAAATCAGGCATTGTGAAGTTTAAGTCCTCCCTAACGTAGAATAACAATAGCATTTCATTACATAGAGTAAATACTCAAGGCTCAAGGTATCGTTAGCTCTGTGCTCGATCCCTGCACCACATACTGAACGGCTTGTAGTGGACACAAACACCGCAATGATCACTTTGATCTGCAGCTGAAGCAGTTAACATTACTGCTGTTTGCTTGCTGTTTGAAACGGGTAGTTTCATGAAAGATTAAATGTCAGATCTAATGTGTTTCCGAGCATCTGCTGGAGCTGCTTTATCTTTTTGTCTGTTTGCTATGGGAGTTGCACCACTGGCTCTTCGTGATGATACATTATTTGAGAGCAAATTGAGTCTAATTGCAGAATTAGGAGTAGAAGGAGTGGGAGGACGGGAGGAAGGGAGGAAGGGAGGAAGGGAGGACGGGAGGGAGGGGAGACAGAGAGACAGCCTATGTGTGGAGAGTTTGGAGTTGGTGAGCTCAACGAGTTCATTTGAAAGCCTGAAACATTCATCGTGCTCGAGTGGTCATCTTGTGGCTCACTTATAAAAAGGTCTAAGCCATCATCATCAAGCACTTAAACATTAAGCACCAGATACTGTAGATGTGGTCTACTGAATCAAATGAGACGACACGATGAAGGACATAAAGCATTAAATAAATAAATAATAATAAAGCTTCAAGTGATACTCTGTTATCGAACAACATGTTCTGAAGTGGCCTAGATGTTGCAACCACGGAGTGCTCTGAATATGTGCTCTAAAGAATTATAGTGGATGAATGAGGGTAATAAACATCCCTTCTTTAGGCAGTAAACAGTCAAATTGCAGTTTTTACTAAGGGACTACAACCAGATTTGTGCAGGTGAAATGTTTTGGCTTATATATTTTACTGTAAGGTGTTCCAGTTTAAAGTTGCAAAATATGTTAGGGAATGAAAAATTATACAAATACATATGTCGCTGCATCTGTTTTAAGCGAATTTAAACTCAATTTTTAATTAGGCAATTTAACTTTAAGGCTTTGAGTTTAGCTGTCACAGAATTGTTTTCGGAGTAATTAAGTAAGTCTGTATGCTGTATCCACTAGAGTTGATCAACATTCAAATGAGTTTGTATTTAAATTTTGTTAAATTTCAGTGATTGTGTCAAGTTGTATCCCTCACAGCAGCTTTTCTGTATTGCTAGTCAAAATAAGCCCAGAAAAAAATGTTTCTCAATATGACCCTTATGACTCGTGCCTTCCATGACAAGGTTGCAGGAGGTATCTGAAGTTTAGAATCAAAGATATAAAAGTTGCCTGGGTCCAGACCTTTCAATCCACCCACTCCACCAAGTTCAAGTCCACTGGTTCGTCTGGCATCGTTTCAGAAAACAGCGGTTTATTGCAACAACAAAAAAAAGATTGACTAATAAGGGCAACGGAGGGGATTAACGATTAGGTAATCAGTGCTAGGGGTGAGACTAATGCCGTTGTCAAGCTGTCAAGCTCTTGTCAAGGGCGGTAAGTCGTGCGCTGTCGGTAGACGAAATTGCCGCAGCTATCGAGGTTGCTTTAAATTGATTTAAAGTACCAAACAGCGCTCTGCTTTGATGTCTCGGAAAGAATTATCATTTACCTCTGTTGTAATGCTACGAGATGCCGGGTTGAGACTCTGGCACAGTTTATTTTTCCTTGGCGTCTCCGATGGCGTATCACGGTCCTTCTTCTCTACTCGTCTCAAGTCTTCCTCTTTGTGTCCATAAAGCTGAGCTCTTTACAATACGTTGTGAATCTAATACTAACCTCAAACATTTACAGAAATCCTCCCTGAAAGGACGCCGGATCTATGTGGGAGAAATTACACTGACAGCTCTGAATCGTTCACTCAGTGGCCTCTCTTTTGTGTTTGGGCTGCTGAATAATAGTTTTGATACGACCCCCTTGAATAACAAATCTATCACATGTATTCTCAATATTGTCAGATATCATAGGTTAGTTTAAAAAAAAAAAAAAAAATATTTAACTCGCTTCGCTCCAATCTTAAAACACTGGCACAGAATATGTTGTAATGGCTTAAATAATGGCTTAAATAACTTAACTTTATGATTACGCTTGCAATGCATTGGACATTCAACAGAACTGTGTTCTGAACGGGACTGTTTAACACTTTGAACTGACATACCTACCAAATTACGAGTTACAACTCACTATGAGAAAGGATAACATTTTTTTCCTTTATTCCCTAACTACAAATTTAATCCTGAAATTCTGTCGTAGCCAGGTGTGAGAAAGAGAGACGGATGGACAGAGAAATGGGGAGACTACTTCAGACAATAAAAACACTGGAAACACAGCAGGAAAGTAAATTTCAGAAAATAAAAAGATGCATGATAGTTACTTTACAGTAGCTCTTTGTTTAGCACAATAAAACAATTATTTAGATTGTACCTGTCCGTTTCTTTCAGTGGCCTCCTTCTAGTATTTTTACTTGCTCTTTATGATTGAAGCAGCTCATAAAATTGATGAACTAGTTATGTTATATAACTTTCAAGCAACAATCTAATCAAAGTCATTTTTACAAAAAACCTCCATGTTGGTCTGCGTTGAGTTGACCTAATGCTATTCAGCTAGTCTATTACATGTAGCCCTCCCCTTGCACGATGAATACATACAATTAAAAATGTCCTTACAACCCATATTCAAGGTTCAGTAGCAGAAAACGTATTACTTTACCCTCTAGATGAACTGCGGCTGGGCTCATTTACAATTGTAGTCTTGGTAAAACCTTTGCTAAATTGAACAATTTCATTGACTAAACTTTGCACCCCTGTCAGTAATTTGTGTCAGGCTTGCTAAATATCCCCCAGAGTCTCATGGACGGCTATCAACACAAGAAAACTGCACAAAGGGAAACCATTAGAGTTTCCTCTTGGTGTAATTAATGGTGGAACAGTGTGCAGAGAATAGATGGCTCATTTTGCCGCTCACTCTTGGTGAAATACTGTCAAAATGATTTGCTTGATACATGAACAGAATTAAGCCAGACACCCCAATACGTACTCTCTTAAATTGTTAGCCTTAAAGCAGACCATGTTCATATAGTAACATATTGACTTGCTTGGATGAATTACTTGCCGTCAGATTTACCAGATAATTGCCATTTTTTTGTTTAAAAATTGATGTCGAGAAGAGTATTTCTTGGTATCATCATGGCAACAGTGATAGTGTATCTGAGCCAAAGCTCCCACAGCCACAAGGTTTTCCAGGACGAGCACCAAACAAGACAGCCTGTCTATTGTGTCGAGGACAGTAGAGGAACACATTGCTGACAGCTCAAGGGAATGAAGCATTGTGCTGCCGCTTCGTCAGAAGAGACAATGACAGAAGAGAAAAGGCCACAGGAGACAATCTAGACTGAGTCGATTCGTCTCCATGGTGACTCCTCACTTTGAAGAACTGCTCTGGTCTTCCAGTCTGACTTGGTGCTAGATTTTTTTTTTTTTTTTTTTTTTTACCAAAGTCTAAACATAGGCAACACCTCAAAATGATCAGATCTTTTTGGGATCACCATGAGTTATTGGAACAATAAATCTTGGATAATTACTGCACACTTAAAGTCTTCATGCCATGTTCACGATAAGAGCATCAAAGCAACAGGCTACAAGTCATTTTCAATGGAGGCCAAGCGACATGAAGCTACAAATGTGATGAAGTGTCAACCAATTAGGGCTGTCAATAGGGATGTTAATTTAGATTAGATTTTTCTGGTCCGATAGCTGACCCTCATTATCCAATCGTTAAACGTTAACTGACTAGATTAGTGCCTGGCGAGCAGGGTGCTGTAGCTGAAGAGCCTTACATGCTGTGTAGCTGCAACCCAATCCACAAACAGGTCAAAGCCATCATTTATTGCCAGCCGCATTATATGCGCAAAACAGGCAACTGGGTCTTGAGTTCAGTTCACCCAACCGGGAGAGTTAGCAGCCATGACGTCGCTGTCGTGGACACATGAAGCCACTTTCCCAGAAGATCTCCACCGCATCAACTAGTTTACCTGCGAGGTTATGAGCTTTTTGTCTGCCTGGCATACTCCAGCAGGGTTTCCACCAGCGTAACGTTAGCGAGTGTTCAGTCGAGAGAGAGAGAGAGAGAGACCATGTGTGTGTGTGTGTGTGTGTGACGATGAGTATAAAGTCAGCAGTAAAGTTACGGCTGTGAATGTAGCAGTGCCGTGAGTGACCAGTTTATTTGCCTGTGAATCAGTGCTACAACTCCTCACGACCAGAAACAAATGTTCCAACGTCTTACTTGCCACCTGCTGATCAAAGTGAATGTTGTCAGCCCTGAAATTGGCAACAACTTTGGCTGAGGCACACTAAAGGTTGACTGACCTTTAAGGTGGTCCAGAGCTGTTCTCTTTTAAAATACAAGCCGGTTCCTCTGTGCTCAGCTTTTAAATGTTTTAAAAAAAATCGTATACATTCTTTTTAACTATTTAACTGATATAAATAATTGGTCAAAATACATATTAATAACGGTTTTATTATGATTATTAACATCTCTAACTGTCAAGAATCATTCTAAATGTATTTATTTCTAAAAAAAATACATTAGAGAAGATGATTGAGGAAAATATTCAAATATAGTTATAATTTAAAAAAATTAAGCAATAAAAAAAACTATTGTGACAAAGGTTACTTGGAAAGACAACACAAATGTATGGGCTTTTAGTATTAAAAATAAATATGTTTCATCTTTACATAGAAAAGGATTTGAGCTAGTTAGGATATCATATTAGGATATCATTAAGTGTTGGCCTTGGAAGTAATGTGCTAGGTTACTGCTGTAGATAACTACAGAGTCAGGCATGCTAACGTTAGCAAATGGCACTAGACCAGACGGACACATTGTTTAATCTGTTCATTACTATTCTCTTACTTATTTTGGTTGTGAAAAGCTGAGCACACACAAATTTCAGGATATCTTAGAAAATATGAGATACTTCTGCAATTGATAAAGAGAAAATTTGGGTTTTAAATGTACTTTTTCCAATTGTTATGAAGTAAAAAAAGAAAAAAAAAAGAAGGAAAAGGGAGCTTTCTACAGTGTTGTGGTGTTTTTGGAAGCAGAAATGACCATACAAGAAAGATGTGTGTTTGTGTGCGTTTTGCACATTGATTGCAATAAACTGAAGTAAACGGTTCATATCTGTGTGGCAATACGTCATTGCAAATCAGTTATCATATATTTATGGTGTCTAACATTATCCTAAAAGACATGGAAAGGATTTATCTCTACGTGACAGTGTGTTTCTATTCCGATATTTTATACAATTTATGCAGAAATAGCAATATAGATGGTGTCTTTGATATAAATATTGAAATTACAGTTGTGGAAACAATTTCCAAAGAGATGTACGACAAAGGTAACACACACAGCAGGTATATGCACTCACAGTCAAATTGCATAGTGATTCAGACTTGGCCTCCAGAAAAGAAAAGTGTGAGATGACTGTGAAAGAATGCAGTTAGCGTATTCTTTGAATGTTTGAATGGAATTTTGTTTTTCTTTGACGGTGGCATTTCTGACAAACAACATCACCAGCTGCCGCAAAGTTTGTCAAAGTAACTGAAGACAAGATGACAAATGACAAAGACCATAAAAAAAGTTGAACTTTCATTGTGCTATTTTCATGATTCAACCGTCGGGAATTTGCAAGTGACTTTATCGTAGAGTTGTGGACAAAGACGTGTGGGGACAGGAGGAATTCATCATCAGAGAATTAGTCATAACCATAGCTCTCTTTGAAAGCAGTGCACTTCTCCCAAGATGAAAGAAACGTCCCTGTGCACAGGGTCTTTCTGACGCATGTCCATGAACACCTTGGATAAAATGACCTTGGGAAGAAATACCACATATGGTTACCTTGTTGCTGTGGTCCTGGGAGAGTCATAGCCCAGTGAAAGAAATGGTTCAGCGGTGGTACCAGTATTTCAGTGGTCAAGGCCAAAGAGAGCCAGCAGCTGCCTTCAGGGATAGTTTGACTAATGTGCACACGGACAGCTTTACTGTATGCTCATGTGTATTTAATTTTCTTTCCCCATTCTTTCAATCCTGTGTACCATTTCTGTTCAAGATGTGTACAAGGACGTCCTCAAAGAAGTATCTCCCATATATAAGATTTAAGTAGAGCGGAGTCCATAAATAAAGAAATATGCTGCGTTATTATTAAGAGCCATGATTGTAGTTTTATTTTAGCCGTGCTAGTGGTGTGTCTCTACGAATTGAAATGGTTTTCTGTGAGTCCATCTCATATTGATTCAGTTAAATTCTATGTTTACGTTTGATTACACGTGCGCATACTTTGTCATGCATCAGCAGCACGCAGGTACATAGGTGCATAGTTGCGGGAGCCAACAACAAACATGGCAGCTGTTTGATGGTATTAAACGCTTGCTTGCTTTTTAAATAAATAATAATTCAGTGCATTTATATCTATGTATTTATTTGTTACATTTTGTTTTACAAAGTTAGGAAAGCAATGTTTACTAAGTCAGGCCTAATGTTGCCTTACCCATTAAAGGATGATCCCAGTTACTTTCACACAGTGAGGCATACAGCTTATTAATTTAACACCAGTATTGGATCAGAACTTAGTATCAGCAGATACTGGACTAGTAGCGTGTTGTCCTTCAGTCAGAGGATCAGCAGTCGGCGGTTAACGCCAAATTTGTCCCGCAGGCTGTGCCTCTCTTTCAGGTACTTCACCTGGATCTTCGTGCCATTTAAAGCATGAAGCAAGTCTTCATAAACAAATGTAGAGCTTTTCTGGGATGGTGGAGCTTTTTGTTTGAAGATTTCTAATAACCCTCATCTTGTGGATCAGTGAGTGAGTCTGGCTCAGCGAGACAATTTCCCACCAATGCCAGAATAAAGCAAACAGCATAATGATGGGTCAATTATTTTGTACCTTTATGTACTAACAACTACATAGCCTCATTCAAGTACATTAACATGTGAGACCTAAGTGAGTAAGTTATTAATATGGAGATTGGTTTGAACGGTGATGTCTCCGAGAGAAAAAAGCAAATGGACTTGTACTTGTACTTTCTCGTCTTCCGGCCACTCAAAGCACTTTTAACACTACGTGTCATTCCCCCATTCACACCCATTCACACCCCGATGACAGAGGCTACCATGCAAGGTGCATGTCCTGCCCATCAGGACTATCTAAGCCGTCACTGTTTTCACTCACCGATGGCACAGCCTTTGGGAGCAATGTGGGGTCCAGTGTCTCGCCCGAGGACACATCGACATGGACTAGAGAAGTCGGGGATCCAACCACCGATCTTCTGATTAAACTGTGTTGCCACAACACACTTTTAATCCTAAAATCTAATTTATCAGTAGTAGTAGAAGAGCTTTATGTCCCCACAGCTGGAGAAATCACCCCGGAAGTTATAGTGCGTCTGAAAGCGTTATGTTTATGTAATTGAATTCTGTCAGCCTAACAGATTTGTCATTATAGCATCAGCTAAATATAGAGGTGAGTGAAGCACTCATGTAACCTCATAAAAAGGATGTCAAGGATTTCCAGGATGAAGGAGCAAAGCCGCTGAGGAGAACAGGATGAGGAGGAGAGAGATATTTCCAGAGACAAGAAAAAGAAATCTTCACAGGTCACGGTTTCAACAGGTGGAGCCCTTTGAATGATGCATATCAAACAGTAGAGAAGGGTAGATCGTTAAAAATGACTGCCAGACAAGAATTGGTCTCCCCATTATTCAGGAAAATCTAGAGTCCTATCACATCATCATTTCACCGCAAATTAATTATCCTATCTCGGAGGGGTGAAAAATCTTATACTTTCTGAGAGAGTATAAGATATAGACTCTTTTTTTTGTCTTTTTCAATTTGCCAAATATGATTAGAATATTATTATTTTGTCCAATAAAGGCCAAATTGACTTAGTCTTGTGCGCTTTGTTTTAGACGTGTTTTGCCCCTTCTGTGTTGTTTATCAAGCAGACACACCAGCCTGGAAGCACAGTTGGCCGAGACATCTGAGACAAACTTTGTCTGCTCTCAATGGAGTGCACAGATGTCCTTTATGCATATGCATTTAAGAGAAGGTTGTACAAATAACACAAGAGGATATCACAAGTGCTGATAATTACACATTCTATGAGATTTATTCATGTTTGCACAGTCAGCAAAGTTCAGTTTTGCATAAAAAATCCCCCTCTGAACAACAAACACAGGTTTTCAAAGCCACATTAAAAAGGAAGCATTTTGTGGGAAGGACATTTTTTTAAATCTGTATTCTATAGAATTGTGAATGACAGCAGACAAACGATGCCAAATAGAAGAGAGCTGCACTGCATTAGTATCATGCAGAAACAGATAACATGCTCATGGTAACATGCACATAATGGCAATGTTCAACAAGTACATTGTTTAATACGTTCACCATCTTAGTTCAGTGTGTTAGCATTCTAAGATGATATAGTCTGCTGTGAGTCTGTTGGGAATGTCAGTTATTGTGCTGGTATTTGTTCTTAAACCAAAATATTGGAAACATTTCAAATTTGACCTATTGGTGGCACTAGTGTAAAAGTCAGGGGATCACTAATTTCGTTACGATTCATCCTCTGGGCACCATGGACATCTCTATCGAATTTCAAAGCAATCCATCCAGCAGTTTCTGAATATATTGCACTAAAAAACAAAAATGTCAACTTGCTTGATGGCACTATGGGTAAAGTCAGGGGATCATCAAAGTCAGTAGGATTCATCCTCTGGGGATCATAAATGTCTGTACAAAATGTCAAGGCAATCCATCCGTCTGGACCAAAGTGATGGAGCAACCGACGTTGCCATCCCCGGAGCCATGCATGTCTAAAATAAAACACTTCCCTGGTGCTCTTAATACTTGCTGTCAAATAGAAAAATGATTCTATAAATGTACCATAGGTATGCGGCGGGGTAACAAATCAGACGAACTGAACTGTTGTGGTCGGTCTGATATACAGTAACAAGTAGCAATAGCCATTCAGTGTAGTTATGACTAAAATCTTAAGGATTAGAACTTTGTTTTTTAAACTCAAAACTTTTTTTGACACTCTTTCATAAGACTGAGCGACATCTGCCACCACGATTATTACTCCTCAGTAGACATTAGTTCCATCCTCTAACCCTTAAATTATTAAAACAAAAAAGGTTCAGATACAACAAGCAGAGATGAGCCCTCCGAGGAAAGAAACACAAGAAATCAATGGCGGCAATCACTGTTAGATGTGAGGTGACGGCTGTGTGGAAAACAAATCTATACAATCTCCTGAAGAGTTTTATGAAGAATTGACAAACAGTAATGTGATTTGCGGAACAAATGGAAGTAATACAGGCTTGCTCACACACAGTGTCATGAGCAGCAGCGAGGCACCCTGTGCACTTTGTGAGCTCTTTATATTTGGCCCTTTGCCATTAGATTATACAGAAATGCAACCGATATTCCTGCTTCTTTATGGGCCATTTAGAAAAAACAAGCAAATCAGGAATACACGATAATATAATGAGACCAATAATAAGTTTGATGGCCTTGAAAGCAAAAGCCTTAGACTAATATGGGACTCATATCGTCTCTCTACATTTCAGCTCATGCTGACCTTCTGCATTCTAATGAGACAAAAGCATACAGAATACATTCACACAATGTGTGGCAGAGACAGATAGGAGTTCACTGTATGTGTATGCCTACTGCTACGCTATCAGACAAATGTTACAATTGTGTAATGAGACACTGGTCTAAAGTAAATACTTTAATATTTGGATATATTAACAGGGTATTTTTATTTTATTGTGACCTCAGTACTGTCAATTCTATTCCTAGTACTCAACTTTAGAGGAAAAAAACGATTGTAAATCATTGGCACAGCAAATAATCTATGTTTAAAGCGTTATGTGACTATATTGGGTGGAAAAGAGACAGTGATGAAACCTAAAGTTGCTCCTCAACCAACAGAAAACAAGCTATTTGAGGCATATGATAAAAGAGAAAGAGTGTTTTTTTAAATTCCAACCTCTGAAGATGAACAGCTGACCTGACGTCAGCATCAAAAACAGCTCAAACAGAAACAGAACAGTAAAAACGTATTCTACAGCATCACACACACTACTAAAGAAATATCACTACAACAAAACTAAAGATGAACTTCTGAACAAATAATAATCACTCATGTAATAAATGAATCCAAAGGACGCAAACTTGGTGTATCTGTGTTGAAAGAGCGACTCTAAAAAAAAACTGCTGCAATGGGATATTAATTTTTTTAAATCACAGGAATATTCAAGAGCACCCAAAGGTCCTCTGGACTTACTACATGTGGAACTAACTGAGCACAGGGCATTCCTTTAACTTTAACACTAAATCTAAATAGTTTTTTTCTGCTCTCTAAACAAAACAATCTTCATATTTAAATGTTAATATTGAAGAGGTGGTATAAATGGTATAGTTTAACATTACCAATTATTGGAAAATGTACATAATAATAATTGGTTGTCATATCTCTGGGTTAAATCATTTCTCCTGAACATAATAACATTTTAGCATTGTTATGGCACCACTCCTCAATGTTTACCCAAATTGATAAAATATTAAGTAGCTAATAAAAATATTAAGTCATTTTAAAGCATAACAAGAAAATATCAAAAATATCACCAGATGGTTTTATTGTGTAATAATTGATATTATCATGCAACGTTTCTGACATTCTGTTACATGTCCATCACAATCAAGCTCTTTGCAGCCAATCACGTGTCACGTGACATGTGAAAACTTGTTGTATTTTATTGTTGGCTTCTAATATTTGAATTAATGCACTGGACATGGCACATGATTATTCTGTTGCTCACAGGAGAACCAATCTGCCGACCCAAGCTGCTATTTATTAAGAACTGCTCAGAAATGCAGGGAGCTCTTTTAAATCCAAACTTGATATGCACTTCACTTGGTCAATTTACTCCTCCAGTTGGTTTGTCATTATCTCCTGTCGACCGCACAATTATATTTTAATAGCTTTGAAAGGCTTGTCGTAATTTCTGTGGATTGTCTTATTTTCCCATTTTTTTTTTTTCCATTTGAGAGGCAACCTGTATAAAATTTGCAGGGCTGAGTATCGGTTGGATGAAGAAAATCTTTGCTTATATGGTTATAAGTCGACAGAAGCGACAGCAGAAAAGCTAAAACGCGTGGCAATGTGAAAGGAAACAGCTCTCATGGAACAGTATAGTGTGGGTAATCAGCAGAAGAGTAATGAAGGTGTCTCACAGTAAAGCATAAATACATGCCATTGGGTTTCATCTGACATCTGTGCTGGGGCGAACTCCGACTGCCTGTGGAGATTCAATATCCTTCTAGCTGCATTCTTTATAGCCTTTCAGCTTGACACTTAAACGATCTAAACAGACTTAATAAAGTAACCGGGCCATTCAATACTTGTCAAAAGTTTGGTCATCAGAGGAATTCAATTCAAGCACCACGATCCATCCCCCCCCCTGAAGATCTATTCATTTTCTTTAATATCCCTAGACATCACAAGGGCCAACAACAAGCTCAAGTCATTATCTAACTGACAAAATACACAGCAAAGGTAAAAGACATCTACAATTATGCATACCGTGAGAGTGTTTGCCGCTCTGAAGTGGTCATGCTTCTTGAGAAGTGCTTTGTCGGATGGTCGTACAGCTTTGGAAACCCCCTCCCCTCACACACCTTTATAACCTGACCCGAAGCAACCTTCTGTGAGCCGGCGCTCGCCTGCTGGAGAGGACGGTGATCAAACAGGGTCACACGAAGTGAGCTCAAACTGCTTCAAACTCATCTTTTATGGCTACATTCTATTTCTTTTATCCAGTAAATCAGAGAACAGCATGGAGCTACAGTGTAAGAGGGACGGTTTAGGGTGGGGCAACACATCAGCAACAAGCAACTAAAAAGGCATGACAGTGCAAACGTTATTATCTGTGAAGACGATGAAACACAAAGGAATCAAATAACAATGAATAAATTAATTTCAATATAAATGTTCGTTTCATATTATGGTGCGTCTGAGGGCTCATCAGCAATGTGGCACCCAAGCCCAAATATGGTACGTTTGGATATAGTGTCACTCAACGTTCATTCAGTATATGCAGAGGGTAATAAAAAATGCAATTAACATGATGCATCTCTGCGTTCTGGCATAATAACGTGGATGTGCCAATAAAGATGTGGTCACCTGTTGTATTGATCGACTGTGAGACGAGTTTTCATCCATAACTCTCACAATAGGAGCCGTGATTACACTTTTCCAGCTCGTCTATGAATTAACTGTTTTTTAACTGGGCTGAAATGAAAACATCTCTTCTAAATGAAGCCTTCAAAACACAGCATCAATAGCAGAATAAATCCACAAAGATTATGGGAAAAAAATCATTGGACATGAGCGATTTACTTACGAATCCAATAAAATGACTTCCAGATATTGAACGTCAGTGTTATGGGTGTTAAAACACTGCGAGATAGAATTCCTTGTGTATAATAATGAATTTTTGTGGATGGTTTTTTTTTTTGTGGGGGTGTGTTTTGTGTGTTGTGTTTTTTGGTTTTGTGAAGTTCGTCTAATCTTTGAAGGTTTTTCCAGCTACAGTAGATAGAATACATCGTAGCAATTCAATTCTGAGCCGAGAACTAAAACCTTATAAATCCAAAAATCACAAACCCACATGATTAAATATTTTCCAGCTGACTGTGGAAAAAAGGAGCGACAAGGTTACAATTAATAAAGTTTTTTATCAATTTAATTTGGCACATTTTTTAATCCTCGGTAAGTCTACATCTTTATGGTGAACAAAATGTAAAAAAAAGAATACAAACTTTTGGTCTTATAGTGGCCAAACAGAAACGTTCAACGCCGGCTGGCTTCTACGGCAACTGAACTGAAAACATAAAAGCAACCGTGAGGAAAGTAACCGTAATCATGTGAGGGCAACGAGCATTGGTGAAGCTTCTTAACCTCCGAATACACAGAGAGGTCAGCGGAGCCCAGAGATTTCTACATAATTGACTTCCAGAGCTGTTGACTCACTTGTTGTCATGTTGACGTGGCCGAGAAAAGTGATAGCAGGCCGGTTTGATGGAGGATAATAATTCTGTATGCAGCTTTTCAGGGAGGTTTTGGGTCCGTTTGAAGGGAAATCAGGGAAATTCTAGAGTTTTTTTTATAATTTTATTTTTTTTATTGACGCAGTGCACGAAAGCACTGTTAGCAGAACTTTGTCAGTGAATGACGGCAGGCCAAACTAATATAATCATGGACTGTTACTGACACAATGCCTTTAGACAATGATGTCTACACTGCAGAAGTAAATTGTAATCATACTGCACCCTGCTTTGGAAATAGAGAGAAAAAAAACATGTTTATAAAACAATAGAGGTTGATTTACCAAGCTAAACCAATCGTACGGTTTCTAGGTTTTAAGGGTTTTACGTTTTTTAAAGGGAGCAGACCGGTTGACACTTTTCACCCAGTTGTTTTACTCTGTAAGAACATTGAGTGTAATTTTCAATAAATCGAAACAAATTGAATAATTGAAAATGCTAATGACCCACCAGAAATATTGGCACTGGAAAGAAAAATCATTCAAACATTCAATGTTTTTTTAATCACACTTTTTTTTATACAGTTGAAGGCTATGGGACTAAATAAATCAAAATGTCTCCACAATATGCTTTTATAGTGAGATGGGTAGTATTGTGCTACAGTGCACATTTCATCAGTTTTATGCCTCCAATGTTTCCCCTGCATACAGCGGCGCAGCGACATTGCTAAATGATTAGCGTCACTGCAAAATTCAATAAACTAGCTACCTCTACTTCAAGCAGCCAGAGTCAGAGAATAGTGAGGATTGACATTGGACAGCCGGAGACATTGCTACCGTTTAGACTCTCGACAGTCGGAGAGGAGGACAGACAGGTGGAGTGAAGATAAGATTGTCGGTACCGGTTAGTAACAAGCTAGGTTGTGAACGACAGGCTGACAGATTCAGTGTTTTTGTGTTTTTAGCTGAGCTAGACCAGATATTATTCAGTTAGAACAGATTGGTGATGCTGTTGTGCCCTTACTGTTCTTTGTTAAGTTTGCTGGAAGAGATGTAATGGAGCACCGGTGTGTTTCATTTGGAGTGAGCACTGGGCCAGAATCCGTGTAAAAGAAAAGCCTTGTAAATGCTAAGTCACATGGTAACTTTAAAGCAATTTGGCCTTGTTTGCTAAGATTAATTGGGCATGCAGTTATCACAACAGTCATGATTTGATTTTAAGGAAAACTCAGCTCCTGGCATTTACTCATTTGTTCTTCATCCCTGCCCTGTTATGGAAGAATTAGACCGGCACTCCTCACTTCTAAAGCGAACCGGCTTTAGAAGTGAGGAGTGGTTCAAGTGGACTTAAAAAAAATAACTACTTAAATATGTGTTACTTATCCAAATATTTATCAAAGTTCAAATAAACTTTAAAGTGTTAAACTTGAGAACATAAGTTGGTGTTTTGTAACCTTGTCGGACTTTTTATTTAAATAGGGGAATTAGTTTAGTTCTACTGATCAGTTACTTGCAATAGTGTGACTTGTAAAAGTCCAAAAGAATTGTCAAAAAAAATTGTGATAAGATTGTGGATCGCGATCCGGCTAGTTTAGTTACATTACAATTATCATTATCATATAATCGTACACAGCCACGACCAAATCCTCAGCTGAACCACACAAAGAACACCGCAAGCCTTATTCCTACACTACTCAAACATTATCTTCGGATTTTATCAAACAAGCTGCAATTCAATTAATATACTGGCCCAAATATTGCTTTCAAAGTAACCAGGTCATCAGGTTCAGCAGCAACACAAGAGACACATCTGCTTGATTCCTTAGTAGACAAGTTTCCCTTGTCAGTGTTTTTAAAGGACAGAGGATGTTGCATGTTGTACACCGTAAAGCCATCTGAGGCAAAAATGGATGCTTGTGATATTGGGCTATACAAATTAAATCAAATTGAAAGTGAATGTTGAAAAAGCAGCGTCATTGTCCTCTCCAATTTGGCTCAAAAAAGGTTACTATTTTTCTTTGTCTTTTTTTCCTTTAACACAGCACAGCTGGAGGCATCAAACTCAAATTCAGGTCAGTCAGTCGGGCAATCATCTTACACAGCTTCATGACAACTGTAAAAGAGGGCAGCTAGTGAGTCCAAAAGCTTGTTTGAGGCATTAATTGTAACAAATCAACACAATGCCTTTGACAGTTCCGCTTATAATGCCCATTAATGCTTTCTTCTATTAGCTACAGTACTTAGTTGGTTTTACTGGGCGATAGCTGTCACTTTTCAGCATTAAGGGCAATCAACAAAACAACAAACTACTCAACAAAATCACCACTGTTTGCTTTCCTAGCTCCTAAGTGGTCGAATGAGCTCCCCAATGACATCAGGCCAGCAGAAAATCTCTACATCTTCCGCCGCAAACTAAAAACACATCTCTTCCGAATATACCTGGAATAAAAAAAAAAATAGCACTTTAGTAGCACTTACTTATAGCACTTGGTAGTTTGGCTTTCTTGAGGAAATTGTACTCTCTTGACTCTTGTTGTTCTGTGTTTGTACTCTCATGGTTGAATGCACTTATTGTAAGTCGCTTTGGATAAAAGCGTCTGCTAAATGAAATGTCTATATACCATGCTCTACCGTGTGTCAACATTGACGTCTTTTAGTGCCCCACACATAATAACATATGTTCACCTTGGGTAAGACATAGCCTACATGGTCAGTCACACTTATTTTCTCTCCATCATTTACTGTGTATATAGAAATCTTGATTTGAGATAGCCGTTACTGGGCAGGTACTGAGTATCTCAGTGACTACGCCCAAACATGTTGCACACATGTGATCAACAACATGTAGGGATTTCGTGCTCCGCTTCACGTCAGGCGGCAACCTCTGGTACTCACAAGTGAAGCCAATGCAGAAGTGTATTAAAACTTCCATTCTCTCTACTGGCCAGCAGGGGGCAACTGGTCTGGTTGCAAAAAGAAGTCAGATCGCATGGAAGTCTATGAGAAAATGACCCTACTTCTCGCTTTATTTATTACCTCAGTAAACATGGTAAACATGAGTTTATGGTCTCAATCGCTAGTATCAAGTCTTCTTCAATACAGCATGATGTTCATTTAGTAAATTATGATCCCCTTTAGAATCAAATAGACCATAAAACGGAGTATGCTTTTGGGTGGGGTTACTATGATTGACAGGTCGCCGCTACCAGAGCCCCGTACACAGCGTCTCTACGTCACTCCTCCGCAGTCCAAATATGGTAACTTCCATTCACTGGTTGCAAAGAGCCAAGATGGCGATGGCCGTAATCGAAGATGGCGACGGCCAAACCCCCGAACTCGAGGCTTCAAAACAACAGCCCAGAAACAAATGGGTGACGTCATGATGACTACGTCCACTTCTTATATACAGACTATGCTTCACCATAACATAAAGCGTAAATAGATTTAAACGGTTATAACTCCAACAACATTGAGTTGTTTTTTTGGACTACAATTGTCTTTGGTTCACAGCGTCTAATTAGGGTCTAATTATGACATGATAACATCAGAACATTGTTGTGTTTTATGATGCTAGTCTAATGCAGAATTAACACTAATAACGACTATTATCGCTACAAACAGCCGTTCAAGTCAAACACTCACAGTAACCTTTGTGTTGTATGTTATTCCCTGACGATGACACAATGTAAATATGTAATCTATTATTTATAATTACTGTATTCTGAGAAAAGTTCCGGGGAGACAAAGGACTTCTTGGACCGAAAGTTATAATAAAGCATATTAAATAAAGTGAAAAGCGTTGTGATAACACAGAATGCACTGTGTGCCTTCATTATAACAAACTCACAAATGTCGATAGCTTTTGCCGTCCAATCAGAAAACTCATTCTAGTTAATGTATCTCATCTCTTCCTTCATGAATGTTTGAATGAAACATAGCCACATCATCACTTTCAGTTGTGCTATTGAAGGGAATGCTTGATTCAAATAAATGTAAGAAAACCTACACTTTACATTCTTTTTAACGTCTGAGGAACTCTGGCTGCATATAAATTGATATTTAAAGGTGAGGTGAAAAGGAAGGTTTGAGACTATATCCTGGAGCAGCATTTGAGACTGTAATGGAAAACATAAACATGCTGGTATTATTTATAATGTCAGGTAGGCATGTGCGCCCCTCAGGCTAGATAGGTAGAGGACACGCACTCACACACATGGACAACATTAATTTGTTGCGTATGCTTCTCTATCTATCAGTTTGGAATTTGTTCAGACAAAACAGAACAATCAAACGTTTCTTTGTTTCTCTCGCGGTTTTTACGCACTTTATTTTATTTTCACTACACGGTCAATTTAACCTCGAGTTCCACTCCTCGTCTGCATCCTCCTTCACAGCACACCGAAGGTTATTTGTACATTTTCTTTACCTTTCTCTGAGCTAAACCCTTGCCAGCTGTGTAGCAAGATAAGGGCCAAGTCTCTAAAAATAACCCACTCATTCGGGGTACAGAGCATGCCGTGTCATTCAGTTCTCCTTTGTGCCCAATACAAACATCTTGAGATAACATGTTGGAAACTGTATTAGATAACATCACGTCTTCTGCCCTCCTCGCTGGCTTCCTTCCCTCTCTTTTTAATTTGACGTTCACTCTTCCTTTTCACCTTCCTCCTACTACTTGCTTGTCTTTCTTCATTCTCCTCCATCTCCTCTCATTTCCTCCCACTGTCACATTTTTAAGATACGTTTCTGTCGTATATCATGTTCTTCTATGCTTATGGACTTCTTGAATTTCCCTCACATTCCACGTCATTTTCCTTCACTTCTCCTAACATTGTCGACCTTAGCGTTCCCCATTCAATCACATAAACCCACCCACGCACACTCCTCTCTTTCGAAGGCCACTCTGCTAACAGGCTGCTGCTATACACTCGGTGACATCAAACACACTTAGGAAAAATGTCATGGACCTCTTCAGAAATCTGTTAAGCACGCAACCAAACAACTTCTACTTTATGTTACCAAACAAGACAACAGAATCAGCATGTTTAAAAAGTGGTAAATGTGTCATTTTGTGGTTCCTTAAAATACAATTTTCAAAAAGGTTGCCATCCTCTGTCCTGAAACCAGAAGCTCCATCTCTGTGTTTGATGTAGAAAGCAAAAAGAAAGATCAAAGCTGGTAACAGCTCTTGATTACAACAGAAAGACGTCTGCAAGTAAACTGACATAAAACAAAATCCAACCCAGTTACAAAAGAATGTAGAGGCTGAAAGTGTTCTTGCCATTTGTTTTGTTTATATAACAGAATCACAACTAAAAAAGGACCACGAAGGGATTTGTTAGGCTAAAAGAGAAAGGAGACATGAACAGGTTTATCACTTAAAAAAAGCTAAAACAAAGACCGTGTCCCGTTGTCTGACAGCCGCCATGTTTACTGCTATTCAGACTATGTGAAGAGAACACTTGCACATAAAGCTGCTGGAGTTTACTGGTCCGCAGCGTGTTCAGTGTTTTCAATTGCAAGTCAAGTATTAAAAAACAATAGATATACCTTGCTGGCAAAAGGAGAGTCCTAAACAATTAGAGCTAGAAAGAGAAAACGAGATGAAAGAAAGAAAAAATTGGAGTCCAGTGACGGCAGAAAACCAGAGTTGGATCGCTCTGAAGATGGATGAAGGTTTGTTCAGTGATGCCGGAATTGCTTGTTTTCAGATGAATGTGAACATGAAAGAATTCACTAAATGAATTAAAAAACTGATGGTGTGATACATCAACCGTTTAGAGGGTGAGGAAAAACCTTCAGAGAAGATCCTCTGGGAAATCAGTTAGTGTTCAAGTTAAGTTGCAATTTAATCATTCATTTCTATAAATACCACAGTAAATTTAAACCTGTACTAACATACATCTTAATATTAACAGTCGATTATATGACTGTGTGTAATTGTTTAAGGTTTGTTTAAGTAGTGACAAACCCCTTAGAACACATAATCAGAGTCTACGGTTTCTTCAGGCGTCTCATTATTTTGGTTTTACGTCACTATTTTGGTTCGGCTCTTACGGTTCTCATCATCTCATCAGCAATGTTCCCAGCCACAGCAGGCAGTTGTATTTAGCAAAATAACTCTGATAAATCCAGTGTACGTTACCGGCCAAGCACCAAGCATCAGACAAACAAAGTTAGCAGCTATAGCTTGTGAACAATGTGAAGCTTTTAGCAGCTACAGAGCCAGATGTTTCTCTCAGGAGTTGGGGGAGACCAAAACAGAGCAAAAAGGTGACTGAACATTGGACTTGCATTAATCAGGTGGCTAGAAACACAAGTCAAAATGAATGCTAATGTTTCTTCATGTCTGCTGGATATGTAAATAGGCAATTGTTCTCCAACATGTTCACCATCATCGGATTTAATGTCAACTTGGCGTTTACAGCTTATTCTGCTGCCCCCAAGCAGTGAAACAAATGAATTAATATTGCTTAAAGGAAGATTAAAGTTGAATGATACCTACTGCACTCATCTATAATAAGGTTCAGTTATGAGGTGTGCAAACAGTACAAAGCTCCTGCTATGGACAGGGCAATGCTTCATATGACGGGTTTTCAACCACATGGGAAGGTTAAAGTTCAGACCTGATCTGAACAGAGACGCATTCTTTTTTTGAAGAAGGGGATTACGGCACACATTTTCAGACAGACAGTGTCCCCAGGAAGATTCATAGTGTTGCACTCAGTTATACCAATGAAAATAAAAAAATAAGAAAGAGAGCTTGAGAGAGACAATAAAACCCTTGCACCTTTCTCACCTCCGCACAGCTTCACACGGGTGTGAACGTCAGATTGTGAACTTCGGAAAGTTACAGAAATTGTCGGAGACGGACGTCCTAATCCAACGCTGGAAACATGTGGGGGGAGGGAGTTTCAAAAGCTATTTGACCATCCAACGTGCAGTTCTGACGGAGAATAATAATGGTGCCTCAAAGCATGATTATATGTCTATATTTGAACTGTGTATGTAGAAATGGCTGTTATGGGATTAGACTTCATGTTGTAATGCTCTTTCATATTTGCTGTAATGAAATGTGTGTGTGGTATTTCATTGACAATTGTCAGTCAACAGCTCCCCTACACACCTGGAGTAATCGCTTTATCGCTATAAAAAGAAGATACCACCACTTTTGTGGTGCACTGAGGATGATGTTTTTGCTGAAATACATCAGCCTAAGAGACTGAATTCAGGTCAGAGTATTGTGATATTATTTTGTGCCGCTATCACTGCTCGGGTGTGTCCATGGGACTGCGACCCCTGTGCCTACATCATGGTTCATGCAGTGGCACCTGATTTGATAATTTGATTTTTGTGCACATGTTGTGCTGCTGCTCGACCCTAAAAAGGGAACAGATGGCAGTACGGATGCAGGTTACTGTAAAGAAACAGTGTTGCAGCCTTTTCAGCCGATTTCTCTCATTTGCTGCCTTCAAAGTGGAGGACAGCATATGAATGAGCATGTGTGTATACTGGTGTGGGTGATAGCATAGGATACACTGGTATAAAAGCTTTGGTCATTTTACCACGAGAAAGAGCGAGAGAGAGAGAGAGAGAGAGAGAGAAGATGGTTAAGGTTTACAGACACTACTATCTTTTGCAAGCTTAATTCTTTTTAAATGAGTTTAGGTGTTAAATGAACCTGTGTTTGAGCTAAATTAAATTCCACAGCTATTATTAGAAAGGTTTCTATTAAAGAGCCTTGTGTTGGGAAATTGGCTCCAAGAGCAAATTGTCCAGATAAAGACGATTTCTAATTTCCTACAAGCTGCACTTGTTTTGACCCAAGGGGTTCAGCAAGGCAGAAAAATAGCCCATCAATTCTATCTGAAAGCAGGCTGCCATAAAAAAATACAATATGCAACCTTGGGTGATTTGTGAAATGAGTGTGAAAGAACATTCCCAATTACAAACTATGCAGCTCGACGTCCCAGTTCTGTTTCAACGTGCCGCAAAGATCCTGAATTATTAACAAAACAATGTATGCCATTCCAGAATTAATAGGCCAAAACGCCTCACTTCTGTTCCCAATTTTCCATTATTAACTGTAAACACAATAAATCCAGCACATTTAGAAAATCCTTTGCA